>JAVTVY010005072.1:0-36981 GCA_036873755.1 Hanleya hanleyi | reverse complement strand
ATTTTCCCAACCCCGGACCCAAATGAAAATTTAACATTAGGCTCCTTACTGGTGCTGCCCAAGTTTTCATAATCATAAGTTGACTCCGATCGAGCGATCGGAGTCCCCTGGCTTTCCCACGCTAAGCCTGGGTCCGTCACCGATTTCCCTTCATCGTCACATCCAGGCGTCCGCTCAATAGGAATCTCCACTTCCACAGTTGTCGTCGTACCAGATTCCATATCCTCGATTACTCCTTCCACTTGTACCAACCGGGTCGATCCCTTACCTGATTGACCCTTCACCTGGCCTGAAATGGAAGTATCGTGAGCGGGGGGGGGGCGTTTGTTTATCTTTATTTACATCCAATAGGCTGACTAATGAAGACCCAGCTACTGAACTAACAAACCCCCTAGACTCCTCGCCTACATTAGTACGAGGAGACTGTGCTACATATGTCTCGTTTGCGAGATTGGCAGGCATAACAACATTATTTCCTTCGTTAGCTGCCAGAGAACCGGCCAGATACACCTGGAATATGCCGGGCACCCGCACAATACACTCTTCACAGGCCGTGTCCCATGTACAGATTCTACCCTGGCGGCATGGCGGACACACTGAGTGAAGGTCATAACTAGGCTTGTCACCTCCACAAGACATGCATGACATTTGAGACATATTTTGAGCCATTATTACGCTGATAACTTAGAGAATACTTCCCAAAGGACTTCTTGCAGAAAATCAGACGTCTGAGGTAATCCAACTGTGAGTAGTTTCGCTAGAAAAGGCACTTTTTCACGGAGTTGACAATGTTTACTTCCAGCCCTACGAAGCAGTAGAACAAGAAGTAGAATTGTGGGTAGCTATGCAATCAGGTGACTAGCAGGGGAGATAACTGTGTCATTTAAATTCTTACTGTGATATTTCCTGTAGACAAGAAATGCAAAGAGTGGAAGTGAGGTAAGTTTTCAGCGCAAATAACAGTTGACGGTAAGGCCCCCTGAATAACAGTGTTCTATCGGAGTACTACATGTAAGCTAACTCGAAAAAAAAAACCATATCCCAAAAAAATATGGATGAGACTTGAGAGTGCAAAACAAGAAAATATTTGAAAAGAAATGAAGTGAGTGAGTGAATATGATTTAACGTCATTTTCAACACTATCACGACGTTGGTTCCTATTCCTTTTCACACCCGGAAACCACACGGGTATGGTCCTATTCCTTTTAACACCCAAGACCCCACGGGTGTGATCCTACTCCTTTTCACACCCGGGATCCCCACAGGTGCCCCAGTTAGTGGCCTGTTACGACAAGCTCTCTGAGGACCTGAGACTTATTCTTACCATGACCTGGAATGTGCACAACGACACCGCAGGTCAATCCCCGGGAGCCTCACGGGGTGAAAACAAATGAAAATACCTGACCCCCCTCAATATGCAATCAATATGATATCTTAGAAATAATTAACATGGTGAACTTTCAATTTATATGCTTATAATTGGTCCACCATTTACATGTATTACTGATTGGAATTAGCCACAAAAATGGGTCCTTCGTGATCCCGATTTCTGGCAATAGAGATAAGTCCCACAATTGCATGTTAAAAGATAAGATCTGAGAAATATAGGGTTTTCTGAAACGGTCTTATATGTTGAAATTATGTATGTAAACAGGAACCATACAAATGGTAACATTTTCTCTGGTTGTCACATCCCTGTCTTTACTCTCATGAAGCAATTGTCATCAGGGATGTGGCCACGAAAAAAAAAAAATGGAAAAAAAAAAAAATTGTTTCAAGGAATTTAAAGGAATTCAAATGATTATATGGACTTCCTGAGGAACCAGTAGAGACTATAAGGGTGATGGCAATGACGTCCAAGAAATATAAACTCTACAAGTAAGACAATTAACAATGTGTTTTGTCCCTGTTGTGTATCAGATTGAGGGGTTGTTGAATTCGGGAACGATAAGTTGTTTACAAAATTGACAATGTTCTATAATTCTGCAATTTCCCGATCTGATAAGATGATGTCAGGGACACGTTTCAGCTTGAGCACACTGCCCTACACTATGCAGCGGCACTGAGAGATGGCGGACACGTTTACAAGATACTGCTACGAGCTGGGGCCGATGAATCTCTCCCCGATCTGGTGAGTAACGCCTCAATGGTTAGACTGGTTGTCTCCCTTGTATATTTGTTTCACTGTCTACATGTATACGGACTGAATCCTCAAAACATTCTAATTCTATCAGTTGATAATTTCAGCAGCCTGATCGGTTATGAGAGTTCAGGTCCCCTTTAAATGAGCCATGATCGTTCATTCTTTCATGTCTGAGAGTCTGTGGGTGTTTATTCGGATCCAATACATTCCGCAATGCGGAGAATGAAGCTAGATCCAGACAGAATTTTGACCCGAAAATGCCAGACGTACATGTAACCTGTCCACATTTGCGACTGCTCGGCTTATTCCGTGAAGTCATAATACCTCGCGCATTAATGGTGTAAGGATTTTACAGCTCTCAGCTGTAAACCGTGATCCGCCGCATGTGAGGCACATCACATGCTGTAGGATGTGTTTCCCCTCACATAGTCCTCGTATTTCTCTCTTATCGGGAGATAAAATATATATCCAAATGAAATGGACATTCCCTTGATTCTACCCGCGAAGAATCTCTTCTAATTTGAGATGTTTCTCTCGGTTTTACCTCTTGAGCTAATTTCCATTGTCCATAGTAACGGAAGTCCTACAGCTGACATGCGCTGTTCGGAGTTTGTGAGTGATATTATTCTTTCAACTTGGATGCTAATATGGATTACTAGCAGTGCGGGACGAGGTTCTAATGTCCTACATTGTCCGAGATTGTGTCGAGTGAACCGGTCTACTGTATGGACATTCAGGGGAGGTAATCAGTCTAGCCAACTGTATCACACTGTAAATACATCAGTGCAAACCCATGTCAAATCAAATCTCAACAGAGTAGTGGGTGGTGTACATGTGACTGCCATTTCACAGAGGTTTTTGCATCTATAGAGATGTTGATAGCCCATCTAGAGGTGGATAGCCAAGCAGCTGAAATGTTAATCTAATGAGAGCGAACATTCACCTATGCCAATGTCAATGATATTTTCTCTTCAGCGAGCTGGATGTTCATTTCTGACACACTGGTTTAAACTGTTAATTGCTACTGACAAGTTGACCATGAAATTTCGTAAGGCAAGCTGTTAAAAAATAAAGCACTTCTGGCCGTATGTAGCTCTGGTTAATATGGTAAAAGGCATTACATATCTGGGAGTTATTTGCCAAGAAAAATACAAGTTTACAGTTAAAACAAAAACTGATTATTTAACATCTGATTGTGTCGCTTACTTCTTGTGTTGATATGTAGACAGAAGTCAATATACTGACTTGCAATCTTTTTTTCACCAAGGCAGGAAATACGCCATCCATGTACCTTGATAACCCAGAACTGATGAATGTTGACGAGCTACGGCAGCAACTATCAGCCTTTCTGGAGCAGAGAATCTCAAAACCAAACTACTCCAAATTTTCAACCTTTAAACCCCGGCCTCCATCCGGAAGCAAAGACAGGGACGGTATGACCAGGGCCGGGTCAGGGATGAGACGAGACAGTCAAACATCCATCCAATCAGCAATATCTGGAGGAAGTGGAAACGGTGATCTAGAATCAATAGCTGGGTCAAGGCCAAAATCTGGGTCAAAGGAAATATCTGGGTCAGAAGAAAAAATTGGGTCAAGGCCACAATCTGTGTCAAAGAAGAAATCTGGGTCAAGGCCACAATCTGGGCCAAAGGAACAATTTGAGTCAAGGCCACAATCTAGGTCAAAGGAACAAACTGGATCAAGGCCACAATCTGGGTCACAAGAACCATCTGGGTCAAGACCAGGATCAAAAAACAAAGATTCAACAAAGAATGGTACGGAAGCAGAAGAGAGTAGTCTGTCTGGAAATGTAACCTTCAAGGAAACAACTCTCTACCAGGCCATAATCAGCAAGAATCTGGACAAAGTGGTTGAAGTGGTCGATCGTGAGGAAGAAGATATCTCGATGATGGATCCAGAGGATGGTTCAACGTACCTCCATCTCGCTGTTGAGTGTGAGGCCGGGATGGACATTATCCGAGAGCTGCTTCCTAGAACTGATATCACTCAGAAGAATAAGGATGGACACACCGCTCTGGACAGAGCTATCCTCTGCCAAATCCGCAGCACTGCAGTGACTTCAGCGAAATCGAGCAATCTGACAGTTATGGCATCTCGCGGAGCGATCACCGACTCCGGGATCACGGACACCAGTTTGACCAGTTTACAGAGCCAAGAATCGCCGGTCAGAACAAACATTGTTGGACAGATTCTGCAGTACGTGAGCACCATCATAAAGAATGGTGAGCGAGACGTCCTGGACAAGTGGTCCCTCCATGGCTGGAACAAATGGCCCAAGGATGTGGTGACACATGAAGCTGTCTCCGATGAAGTCCGCCAGTTCTTTGTTATCTTACAGGAATTTCAGGCACATGTTTATCAAATATATATGAGGTTCTGGGGTGAGACAAGGCTTAGTTCAAGGAACACACAGTGGGGTTCAGTAAGTTGGTGGTGGGACATGTTCCTTGGGGTAATGGGTGTAACCCATATGTTTAAAATAATTTAAGCTTTCAGAATAAAGGTTATGGACTGCGCGCGTGAAGCACATGCTTTTTGCCCTCCGCTAACGGTAGGTGAAAGTTACTGCGGATTACAAGATATACAAAACCTGCTATGCCGGGACTGTGACCGCTTTTCGAAAGAGGAATACATTAACTTTATTCGCCATGCATCCACCGATCTGAAAGGGCAATATCGTGTTTTAGCACCCCCACAATTTTGACCAATTAGTCTTGCCTGACCAATGCTCCGTCAGGTGACTACATTTGGAAAGTGCCTCGTGTGTAATGAATTAACGCCCCTTGTATATCATTCTAGTAAATGGAAACAATATTAATAAAGAAATCATCAGGTTCATTTTCAATATGATCAAACCAATAATTGTTGAAACTGTTTTTATGGAGTTCCAGCAACTAAAGAAGACTGGCATACAGAGCTAAAATGGAAAAAATATTCAGTGGGGATTTATATGCAAGCCAACAGCAGCATCTCAATATCGGACGCTCAGGCAGGGGCTGGAATACAGTAAAAGTTACACTTACTGGAATGTCATAAGTATCACCATCTTTTCAGTTCGTGTCTTTTGTCTATCCTCTACAATGAATGTAACCCAATTTCCTGGAAATCCAAGAAGCTGTGTCAATGCACCAGAAAGGTTTTTCTTCGTTCTTCTTGTTGTGGTTATCCGTTTGACCATCTTTGTGCCGTATTGGTCTCACCAGTAAAGAGAACTTCACACTGGTGTCCTGAAATATTTGCTCACAGTCTAACACATCGTATGCTTTCCGGTGTTGATCGTCAGATTGTTTGGAATAGTTTGATTAGAATTTCACTCTACAGTTCACCAGAAAGCCAGTCAGGGCTGCCAGGATTTTGTAATTTGTATTCAAATTGTCCTGTGTTGTGTTTGACTACTGCAGTTTTCCACCCAGTGGTGAATGGCAATGAACAACTATAGAGACCTGACCATCAAACTGTTTTCTTTTCACCCATTGTCTTCTATTGAAATTAGGTTGTATGTTGTTCCTCAACATAACAAAGCAAAACAATCTGGGCAGTTGAGATTCCTGGTTCTTCTCTTGTTCCATTGTCCTTTATTGGAGAAACCCACCAATAGACTGACACCCTTCATTAATTAATACTACATGTACATATAGTGTGGCCTGCTTCATTCCTAAATGGAATGGAGACAATAAATCAAATACAAGAACAATAAGGGTGTTTCCATGCTAAGGTGCTACCATTTAATGGTAAATGCAAGCCCTTTTTCCATCAGATTTTTGTGCTATAAATTTTGAGAAGAGAACAAGAAATATGGTTCCACAGCTTGCTTTGACAACTGTTCAGATACATTCTATAATACGGAAGGCAGTTGTGAAAGTTAATTACTAAAAAAGATTAAAATCTAATCATAATGGGTTGTTTTCTTCCATTTTGACTGTGACATGCTTTTACCATACTACCTTTTGATTGTGCTATTTGCCATCAACATTCAGTTGAACAAATTTTTAGTGGTGATCACACAAAATTGATACAAAAACTATGTTTCTATATGTACAATTTATATCAACTCATTTATCGAGAAAATATGATTTCTTTAATATTTCTGGTCGGACTAACATTGTCTGTCCTCTGGCCATGACATCTTTATGCTGGAAAACTGTTGAACCAGATGGACAAATTATACCAATTTCATCAAAATGTTGATGATGCTTGTACTTGTAACTGAAGTGAGTCAAATTTGATCTACCTTAGTTGGATTGAAGAAAAAATACATTTTAATAATCAAGTTAATATTATCTGTCCTATGTTCGTCCGACCACAAAGTGATCTAATTCTCCAAATATTGCATGGCTCAATAATGACAAGTTTTCAATGCCATCTGACTTTGTCCATTGACATCACTTATGGGTAATACTTTGTTAATGTTAAGGACTTGCTATCCACCTGAGGGGTTGAAATATCTCATTTTTTTTTATTGTCTTGTTACAAAGTTCATCAATTGATCTAACATATAGTGAAAACAGCGTTTTCAAATTCATTTTCTAAAAAAGTAAAATTTGGAGCTTTGATTTTGTTTTGGTTCTTGGGGTCCTCGTACAGTCTAAAAGGTGTGAGGATTACAGGGGATTAGAATGCCTTCACGAATTCTACTCGGCTCCCCGCCGATGCCCCGATGATAGCGCGTTGATTACCAGCTAAAGCTGTATTGTATTAGACTCCAGCTAATGAGGAAGTAATCAGTGAGAGTACCAAGCGAAGGCGAATATTTCACGGAAATAGTCGTTAGCTAGAAGGAGGTCTACGGTTCTCAACTGTGATTCGAGCCCTACACATTGCGTAAGCATACTCAAGCTTGAGTGCGACATTAAACCAAATCCCCCCCCCCCTTCCTTTTCAAGCTTCGATCATATGGATATTTACACCGCATTAGCAAATGCGATGGTGTGCATATTGAAACGAGCCTCTTGTTACCTGACTATCCTTTTAAAATTCTGCTACTGACTGGAATGGAGGGTCTGTGTCCAAAGTCTTTCTTGGAAAACCCCATCTTCACAACATCAAGGTTTCCTTTTGAGCCAAAGGTGAAACCTTGAACATCTTTCATAGCAGACCGCGTTCCGCCCACTTTCAGTGTTTTCTACAATTGCCTGGTTTGTGGGATATTTGATGGCAGATGAATACATATATTTTCAATAATTTGGAAAAACTAGTAAAATTAATTTTTCTTCAAATCGATTTTTAAAAATATTTTTCCTTTATGTTCATTAATTTTCATAATTTATTTCATATATATTTTCATCTGTCATCCATGACAAGACTCATATTTTTAGCCCACCATCACCAGATGGTGGACTGTTCAAATCACTTTTCGTCCGTGGTCCGTCAGTCCGTCCGTAAACAATTCTTGTTACCGCGATTTCTCAGGAACTACTGCATGGATCTTTTTCAAATTTGGTACACAGGTTCCACTTGGGGTCTAGTTGTGCAAGAAACCTTTTCTGGTCCGACTCGAAAATCCAATATGGCCACCAGGCGGCCATCTTGGATTTCCCCATGAAACTTTGTTATCGCGTTTTCTCAGGAACTACTGCATGGATCTTTCTCAAATTTGGTACACAGGTCCCACATGGGATCTAGTTGAGCAAAATACCTTTTCTGGTCCGATTCGAAAATCCAATATGGCCACCAGGCAGCCGTCTTGGATTTCCCCATGAAACCTTGTTATCACGATTTCTCAGGAACTACTGCATGGATCTTTCTCAAATTTGGTACACAGGTTCCCCTTGGGGTCTAGTTGTGCAAGATTCGAAAATCTATTATGGCCATCAGGAAGCCATCTTGGATTTCCCCATGAAATTTGTTATCCTCATTTCTGAGGAAGTACTGCCTGGATCTTTCTCAAATTTGGTACAGAAGTTCACCTGATGATCTAGTTGTGCAAGATTCCTTTTTCGGTTCAAATTGAAAATCCAATATGGCCACCAGGCGGCCATCTTAGATTTCCCCATGAAACTTTGTTATCGTGATTTCTCAGGAAGTACTGCCTGGATCTTTCTCAAATTTGGTAGACAGGTTGCCCTCGTAGTCCAGTTGTGCAACATACCTTTTCTGGTCCGATTCGAAAATCCAATATGGCCACCAGGCAGCCGTCTTGGATTTCCCCATGAAACCTTGTTATCGTGATTTCTCAGGAAGTACTGCCTGGATCTTTCTCAAATTTGGTAGACAGGTTGCCCTCGTAGTCCAGTTGTGCAACATACCTTTTCTGGTCCGATTCCAAAATCTAATATGTCCAAGCAGCCATCTTGGATTTCCCCACAAAACTTTGTTATTGCGATTTCTCAGGAACTACTGCATGGATCTTTATCAAATTTGGTACACAGGTTCCCCTTGTCGCTTAGTTGTGCAAGATACCTTCTCTGGTCCGATTCGAAAATCCAATATGGCCACCAGGCGCCCATCTTGGATTTCCCAATGAAACTTATGATGATTTCTCAAGAAGTACTGCATGGATCTTCCTCAAATTTGGTACACGGATTCCCCTTGCCGCCCAGTTGTGCAAGATACCTTTTTTGGTCCGATTCAAAAATCCAATATGGCTGCCAGGTGGCCATCTTGAATTTCCCCTTGAAACATTGTTATCGTGAAAATGGATCTTTCTGAAATTTGGTACACAGGTCCCACATGGGGCCTAGTTGTGCAAGATACCTTTTTTGGTCCGATTCGAAAATCCAATTAATACGGTATTCTCGAGTTGTGACGTTGCATCACAAGAGTCGGCGGATCAAATGGTGGGGCATATTCTATATAATTTTTGACTATAGAGAATATCCATCCATATCAAGGAGTTCAAATAATTCGGAATTAAAATGTATTTCTTCAGATTTTAAATAAGTTTTCTTTAGTCCATGCAGTTGCAAGTGAACTGCCCCACCCTTTCGTCTGCCGGCGAGTCAGCTACATGAAGGGACGTCACTCTTGTGACACAATGTCACAACTCAACAACTGTAAACTACTGCATGTTTCGATCCAATGGAAATAATCAGGATTCAGACACTTTCAAATTCGAACTTTCAACATTACTGCGCGGACCCGATCCCTTGAGTATGAAGTATTGTACCATCTTACTATTTTCGTGCATGGTAAAAGAGATATCTCAAACTATAGTCCAGTAAACAGAACAGGACAGAATTAGCATTCGTTCCTAATTATAAAATCTTAAGTATGCCAAAGTGTCAAAGAGATTTTTCTTCGCTTCCAGTACCCAGTGATGACGAGTGCAAAAAAATAAATAAAGTAAAAATACTACAAAACGAAGACGAAGGATCTTCTGTACATGTACATTCACTTTCAGACTAACTTTGCTCATTTCTCTTGTACTATAACAACCGACATAAGTACAGTTTCTAGAAATCTTGAAACTCCTGAAGATTATATCTTGGTGTTTTCCAGTGTCCCTTTTTTGATCTTTTTCACTCAGATTCAAAATTCTGTAAACAAAGTTACAACTCAATCGTCTTAGTAACAATGGACAAAAAGATCCTCTTGTCATTAGCTCACAATTATCGGACAATGGTGGGCGCCAAGATCAAATCAAAATCTGCAATCGATAGAAAGGATAATGAAATATCAAAGCAAAATTCATTTATGTGAATTTTGAGAACAATAACACAGCAAGAAAGCAATCAGAGATTGCTCAATTGTATGCCCCCCCCCCCGCTTTAATCCAAAACTGCCCTGCCATTGTTCTGTGTTGGTCGGTGGAGGCCTAATTTGGATAATTATAAAAATTCTGTTTCAGTGACTTTTTTCAGCATGCCTCGCATAATACATATTTCAAGTATCAACCTACATGTAATAATACAATGTTGTGATACAAGATGGTAACCGGGGCTTTCGCCAAATCCGAAAATGTGACCTGGTTATCACACCTACATTCCTTGGGAGTATATTGTGGTGAAATTATGAAGCGATCAGTTAACTTTGACTTTTGCACCCAATTCACACTTTTTGGGGTAATTGGAATGTAGAATAACAATTTTATAGCCCTTTACCCTGTCCAAATCGGTTATGGACTGAGATCCAACCTGGACAAATAAATATATCCCATTCACTTAGGTTTTGATGAACGAAGGGCCATAAACCTTGAAAACATAACCGAAAGCAGAGAAAGTTCAAGCTGCAAAACTATGGGGTATTGACCACATATCCTGCAAATTCCATACTTGTCCATTCAATATTAACCGAGATCCAGCCCGGACAAGTCCCAAAGAACAAAGGGCTATAACTCATGAAAATATACGCGAAACATTGAGAAGCTTCATGCTGCACAACTACAGGGCAAATTTCAAAATTGCCCATACAATATTAACCAAGATCCAGCCCAGACAAGTCCCAATTCACGGAGATTTCAGGAACAAAGGGCCATAACTCTTGAAAATATAAGCAAAACAGGGAATAACACTACGCTGCACAACTGTGGGGCACTGATCACATATCATGCAAATATCATACTTGTCCATACAATATTAACCAAGATTCAGCCCGAAAAAAACTCATTCACAGAGATTTCAGAAAAAGGGCCAGAACTCTAGAAAATTTTACCAGAACTCGGAAAAAAACTCATGGACAGACGGACGGATGGATAGACGGATGGATGGACAGATCGCTATATACCCCTCTAATTAGAAGGGGGGGGGGGGGCATAATGGGATGTAGCTGTTATCATTCTCACCCCCTACATCTGACCGTCGCCAGCCGGTGAAACGGGAGCCAGCCGGTGGGGCTATTTTTGCACCAAAGATGAGGTGGTGTTAGTAAATGGGATTTCTTTCGCATTTCTTCTTAGATTGTGGGCAATATTAATGGATATTCATTCATGGGAAATAACAGTCGTCATTTCAATCGTTCGGTTAAGTAGCAGAACGCCCTGTACTTAAAGATATCCAGGGGTTATTCTAGCCCAAAATTGTTCATAAACTCAATTTCAAAATTTTGAAAACTCAATTTTTTTTCGCGCCTACGGCGCCCAAAGAAATCTACAATACTCAATATTTTTGCCTTTTTCATCAAAAAAATGATGAAACTCAATTTTTCCAACTTTTTCATCGCACCAATTACAGAACTGAGGTTGGTCATATGTTTACGACACTTCTTCAGAAACCATAGGTTGTTTAGCATGACCTCATGTAAAACATACATGCTAGATGCTATAATTATTAATTATTGAAGCTAAATTTTTTACCGTTAACAGAGAAGACTGTGATCGAATATACAGCCTGGCAACATTCCTTTTGTACAGATTTATACACTCTGAAATCTCTCATAAATATCGCCAGAAAAAAATATTTATGAAATAATTATTCTCTAAAGAGACATTTTAAGTTTGCTTTATTTTAATTGAAACATTATGTAAATAATTATGGTAGACAGTAAAACTCAAATGCACACACATTGTGTAAACAGAAATCAAGGGGAAAAACTCTTACTTGTGATCAATATTAAAGATAACTGCAGAATTTATTACCCGAATTTTCAACATCAGGAGTCCCCTCTTATTGAAATCTTCTTTTATTTCTTTTACACTGATTGAAGATATGGATTCTCTGTCCACGGCGACGAATTTTGTATGTCCGTCGTCCTCAAGCTACGAGTATTGGTCAACAGTCTGTGTTGTTGTGTTGTTGTTGTTGTCGGGAGTGAAGACGTGAAGCGCTCGACCACTTCGCTCAAAAGCGTTTCATCAGATAAATGGATGGTTAAATGAATTGGTTGATGAGTAAACAACTGATCCATAAACTAAAACCACGATGGCTTTGGTACGCGACCGTCAAAAGTGCCGGAGTTAAAACTTTACTGCCACGTGCTTGACACGAGGGAATCCTCGCTAGAAAAGGACTGTGCCTCGTTTTGAAATACGGCTTTCCCCAAGAATGTGAACCAAGATGGCGGCTCTTCAGTCGCCTTCGCACTGACTCGCGCTGTGAAGGTTCATTCGTTTTACTTAGATTTGCTTACTTATTTCTTTTACGAACAATAACTGCTGATAATTAAAATACATGCGGCATTATTTATTTCCAAAATATTGATGCGAGCGGGTCATGCGAAACAACCTATCAACTGACAACTGGTATGTTGTGGGAAAACTCAAAAAAAAAATCGTCCGCTTCGCGCACAAACGGCAAAGATCGCAAAACTCAATTTTTTTTAACAAAACTCAATTTGAAATTTTTCTGCAAAACTCAATATATATTGTTTTTCATCGTGGTAACCACGATGAAAAAACGGCTAGAAAAACCCCTGATATCGTACGAACACGGGGAGCGATGTTGTTTTAGAACGAAATTTTGTTTTCAAGTTGCTCGCATCCTTAATAACTGACACTAATCGATAAAGATTATCCTGGGTAATTATTCCTTATTCAATGCTCTTTGTACGTCACCCAAACTTTTATGAATTTAATTAGCGTAATCATTGATATTAATTAAACAGTTGCACCAGGTGCGTCTATTCAGGCGACGGTGAACAGCACTAGCATGCGACGGTGGCCAGCAAGGACTCGAGCTGGTGTGCTACGGTGAACAGCAAAAATATTACTTCTGGAAACGTAGTAATATATTCACCAATGAATGAGTGTTAGACATATATTCACTGGAATATACGAATCGAAAAAGTTCCAACCACGAATTCTTGCGATGTTCCCACCAAAAGACACCCACATTTTGTATTCCACCACACGATCTTCAGGCAGATGCAGGCGGAACTACGTGGTTATTGCGTGCAATACCAATATGGTAATTATGTTTATTATCCTATTTCAGATTGGACACACTCCTCCGTACATGGAATAGGTCTCCTGCTGTTATATGGAATATAGAATAGGTCTTTGGATTATGGACGCGGAAATTCATTAATGGACGACGGCTGAATATTGAATGACGGACTAAACGCTTGTCTATAGATTATGGATCCGAAAATTCTTTAGTGGACGACGGTTAAATATTGAATGACAGATTATAGACGCTTGTATACGGATACATTCATTTGTTACTACTGCCCAAGATGATTTTTAGACGACCACAGCGGCCTTATTTCACATATCCTTGTCTGCATTCCTTTCTCATGTGTGGAAGGCCTCGTTACTAAAAGAAATTGGATTTGGCATAATGATTTTAGATACGTAAGTAAGTAATCAATTAGCTCAAGTTAACAGTATATAATACGGTAGAATAATAGGCCATAATCCGATATAATTAAAGGTTATACCAAATGACTCTATACAACTTTGCATTAAAACATACCCGGTAGTGTTCCAAACAACACATTAGTATTTTTTTCTTGAATAAAGTCGTCGAAGTGGGTTTTAGGACACGAATAGCACACATGTGGGAGAAAACGTATTGGAGCCATGACCTCCGGTGCATGACGTCACAACCTGATTACGATTGCGCCGTAAACGTCATAGTCTATGACGTCGGTCGTTGTTAAGAAAGATTCACCCAACTGTTCTAGCGTGATGTCGCTAACATTTTGACGTCACAACAGGCATTTGGCCGAGATCGTAATCAGGTTGTGACGTCACAGGTCAAGCGATCACAGCTTCCGCCGTTTTGAAAGGAGCGTGAAATTGTCACACTTTACTGCTGCTATTTCCAACCTTGGGCAGTTTGAAAACATACAAAAATGTAAAACAAGTCTATATAATCACCTCTACAACAATTTAGCACAAAAAAGTAGCAGATTTTGAGACCATTTTGTATAAAAACATTCTACAGGCATTTTGGTTCAAAAAATTTCAATCCACGAAAACTAAATCGGGTCATCATGGTAAATTCAGATACTGAATAATCAATTAATTTCATAATCATGCAGCAGGCGAATAATATAGACATTATGTCAACATTATTAACAATGTAACCCTTACTGATTGCCAACACGCACCAGCACAATATTCTTATACATGTAACACAAATTGGGATCGATTTTAGATACCGGTAACGGAGACAAACAATTAGCTCAAGTCTCTAAGACGGTAGGCCTATACGTCGATTAAAATACAGCATCATAATCCTAACTAAAACAGGCATCCGTTTGCATGGGTTTAAAGTTTCCATTACACGAAAACAAAGTCGGATGCTGCACCACAATAGGCCATAAAAATCTTCAGAACTTATTACAAGACTTCCAAATAAAACAAATTGATTTTCAAATATGATCATAGCGAAATTGACCTCAAGTCCATAAATGTATACTGCAGGGGCGTCGCTAGGGGGGGGGGGGTCGTCAGCGACATTACGTTTTGGCGCTCCTGAACATACACCATCAAGTGGATTTATGAAAGAGCTGTAGCTCTGTTCATGAGACGCCACCCTGGACGGATACAGCAGGGGAACCCTCGACGGATAAAGCAGGCGACCACTGTACCCTCGCCTGTTAGGCTGTGAGGATCATTCATTTTAGCTTTGTGTAAATGAATTGCTATCATATTGGTTCTAATGTTCCATGATGTAAAGGCCATCGTTTTTTTATGTGTTATATAGAAAGTTAAATGGATTCACGCATGAAGTATGATTTTTTCCAATATCGACGAGTGCTTATAAATGCGAAACATACGTGAAAATAGAACCATAAATCTGCATACATTATGTTCGAAATTATTTCTTGGAAAACGCTTAGAACGCATCTCTGGAGATCTGGAACTTCGGAGCATCCAGGGCCTAGCGGCCCGTGGACCCTCGCCTGTTGGGCTGTGAGGATTTCCTTGTTTTATCTTTGTGTGAAATGAATCGTATCTGTAGGCATATTGGTTTCCCTCCCAAGAACTAAAAGTCATCGTTTTGTATGTTTTAGTTATAAGTAGAAAGTCAAATGGATGCGGGCATGAGGTGCGATGTTTTCAATATCGATGCATGCTTATAATTGCAAAAAAAATCGTGAAAATAGAATCATAAATGTGCATGCAGTATGACAATATGATCAGTTTTATTTCCGGAAAAACGTTCAGAACGCATCTGAAGGCGGCCCCTGAATCCCCGCCTGTTGGGCTGTGATAGTGGCAGTGATTCCAATGTGCGTCTTCAAGAGCACCTTCAAATTGAATCTTCCACAAGTGTCGCATAAGTAGCGTTGACTGTGCTTTGCCATCATGTGTTCTTGCAACTTCTCATCTGTATCAAAAAACAGAGTACATGTACAACGTCCATAAATTTAAGCGATACGCTGTCATGTGTTTTTCTGTGTCTCATCAAGTGGTCTTCTGTCTTATAGCTGACCCCACATGTTGAACATATATATGTTTTGCCTGAAGGCCCTGGAGCCACATTTCCTTCCACAATTTCGGCAAAGGGCAATTCAAAGAGCGAGCCATTGGTTGGATCAATAGGTACCTCCTCATCTTCGTCTGACATAGCCTATATGTTGTGATAAAATGTCGGAGAACAATATACAATAATTAGCCTATAGCCATGTTAGATCTACAACACATAACATATACGCCATTGTTTTAACGTCATATTGTACGACGTCACAATGTACAGGGAATCTCACGTTGGAGAGACCCGCGCGACGCAGAGAGCCTAACCCACATTTCTGAACATTTGGTCCCTAAATATAATTCATAATGACCTGATTCGTAATCCGTTTTGGTCGCTCATACAACACTGTTTTAAATGCAAGACAAGACTAACACATGCTGATCACCGTCGCATATATTTGCTGTTCACCATCTCACTATAACTTTTCTTGATGCTGTTCACCGTCGCCTGAATAGACGCACGTGGTGCAACTTTTTAATTAATATCAACGATTACGCTAATTAAATTCATAGAAGTTTGGGTGACATACAAAGAGCATTGAATAAGGTTTATTGTCAGTTATTAAGGATGCGAACAACTTGAAAACGAAATTTCGTTCTAAAACAACATCGCTCCCCGTGTTCGTACGATATCTTTAAGTACAAGGTGTTCCGCTACTTAACCGAACGATTGAAATGACGACTTATTTCCCATGAATGAATATCCATTAATATTGCCCACAATCTGAGACGAAATGCGAAAGAAATCCCAATTACTAACACCACCTCATCTTTGCTGCAAAAATAGCCCCACCGGCTGGCTCCCGTTTCACCGGCTGGCGACGGTCGGATGTAGGGGGTGATTCTGTCAAATGACGTTATCAGCAGTTTTGGTGTTCTAAATCCATTAAACGTTTCAACTTTATTTGAATCCTTTGGCCCATTCACATTATTCTTTCCCTTGGACATTTTGAAATCAACTGTCTGTCACAGGTGTTTTGAAATCTAAAAGAAGGACATTAAATGAAAACATGAAGCAGCACCTAAAAGGTGCAACAACCCCTCAGCCAGACAGTTTTAGTCAGTGTATATTGGTACACAATGAATGAAAAATGCATATGTAAAATCCTGAAAGATTTGGTTGAATGCAGAAGATGCTTTAGCAGTGGCTTGTAAAAGATTACAATATGATAAATTCAGTGTGGGATGTTGGATGCATTGAAGGATTATAATAAATATTTTGACATACATGTAGCGTGTGCGAAAAATATGGCGGAAGAACAGAAATATTCTGAACAAAAACAAAAGGCTTCAAGCCATTTTGGCTTTGAACCCTAATAATAATCTAAACAATAATAAAAGTCTTTGATAGCAATAACTGTATGAATCCCTGTGTACCTGTTGATTGTCTGTCTCTTTCCATCTGTGATCAAGCAGAGGATGAGGATGGGTGGATGGCAATCCCAACAGCCTTGTGATATGAATAATATGTTTCATGGACATCAAATTGTATATCTGTGAGTTTGAAATTGGTGAAAATCTGGTCAATGGTTGTCCTAAGATCTGTGTTTGGGGTGGGGATTAAGGGAAAGAGCCCATGCTCTTGGAAGAAGTCGTTTATCTTGGTTGTTTCAGCCGAGTCGACAGCAAAGTCATTGTTGAAGTCTCCAAGTATGACAACATTAGTCGCTGAACAGTGGCTCCTTTAGTGATGTAGAAAGTCCGCCCAATCAGAGAAACCAGTTCTGTCATTCATCGTAAGTTTCTTGATGCACTGATGATGTATATCAAATTTTACATCGAGCACTTGAACGGTATCAAGAGATCATTAATGATTTTGCATAAATTAAAGATGGCCGCCTATCCTTCCGGTCATTTAGAGGAACTGATCTTCATTGCGAGTGTCTTGATACATCGATGCTGTATACCAAGTTTCATATAGAACACTTAAATGGTATCCGAGATATATATCATTAAAGATTTTGCATAAATTAAAGATGGCCACCAAGATTTCCACCCAATCAGAGAAACCAGTTCTGTCATTCATCATACATGTAAGTATCTTGCTGCATCGATGATGTTTACCAAATTTTATATCGAGCACTTAAACAGTATCAGATATAGAGATCATTAATGATTTTGCATAAATTAAAAATGGTCGGCCATCCTTCCCGCCTCTCAGAAGAATTGATGTGGTTATTCAGTGCAAGTCAAGTCTCTTGATACATCGATGCTGTATACCAAGTTTCGTATAGAACACTTCAATGGTATCAAAGAAATACATCATTAAAGATTCTGCATAAATTAAAGATGGCCGCCAAGGCTTTCACCTAATCAGGAAAACTGGTTCGGTCATTCCTTCAAAGTTTCTTGATGTATCGATAATCTCTACAAAGTTTCACACTGAACAGCAAAATGGTTTCCGAGATACACAAGAGTCATGGTTTCGCATAAATTAAAGATGGCCGCCAAAGTTTCCACCCAATCGGTCCAGATTCAATAGGGTTCTGGGTAATGAGCATATGGATGTGCACGGCAAGTTTGGTGTGCCTAGGGTAAGTCGTTCTAAAGAAAGCTTGGTAACAAGAAGTTTCGTATAGAACACTTCAGGGCGATTCCACGACAGAGAGTGAAAGTTGCTCAAATTTCAAACTGCTAGGATTGGAACATCTGTTGATTTTTTGTATCAACCAGTGCCTGAACTAAGACAAAATGAAGTTTTTGTCATTGACTAGTCCACATTCTAGAAAAAAATACCATTAAAATACCTAGCAAACTCGGACAGCCATAAAATGTGATTTTCTAGTAGGTCTCAAATTAAGATGTAAAATCTGAAGTATTCATCTCAGTTTGGTTATACATGTATCTGATGTTAGTAACTAATAACCAATTTCTAACATGCAAACTTGCCAAATTTGTGAAGTTGGCAAGACTATGTCATTTTCACTCAATATTCAATCCGATTATCGCAATGTAACTTACGTGACAAATTTTCATGGGTCATTTTGTCAAGAGATAATATAGGCAATAGATATAAAAAACTCTTCCCTCAATGAAACTACCTTATGTCCACTAGGAACATCCACCTCTTAACTTGGTAAAAAACAAATAGTTGAATAGAAATTTAGGCGAGTGAAGTTGTGTAACTTACGTGACATGTCACGTAAGTTACAAAAATTGTCACGTAAGTTACATATACAAAACCATGTAAACTAGGAATAATTTTTTTGTCAAAAGCAAATCCAACTATTAAGTATTTCTAACTTTGTTACCACTAAAAGTATACTATTAGGATATCCTAAATTGTCCTTGCAGACAAGTACAGGGTCCAGTCCCATAAATAATTCCAATGTTTTCACTGAAAATATGGTAATGAGTTTGGTAATTAATTAGAAAATAATGAACAGTTAAGTATCCCAGAAATTGTTCTTCCTGTATATTTACATCGTATTATTCAATTTCTAAACATTTCTGCAAGTATTTTCTGAATAAATAGTCCAGAAACCCATCCCATGTAACTTACGTGACGCACATTTGTAACTTACGTGACACTGGTTAACAATCTTTATAACCCTTGTGGTGAAATATGGCAAAGTGACTGATGGCAACTATACTCCGTCTACTAATTCATTGTTCAAGCTATCGCTATAGGTGAGAACTTTTAAGATTCTTCCATCCAAATCAGAGAGAATTTTTAACATACGTCAAATGACCCAAAACTACCCTAATTCTCTGAGTAACTTACGTGACACTTTTTTAATTAAGCCCAGATGCTAATTAGTTTAACTAAATTAATCAAAAACCCATTCAAATTATAAGAAATACTTCTATTTAATTTATTTGTTTTGTTATTGGTGTAGTCATGGCTGTTAATTGTGTCAAATGTTACAAATACATACCCATCGGGAATGAAAATGTAACTTACGTGACATGGAATCGCCCTTCAATGGTATCAAAGAAATACATCATTAAAGATTCTGCATAAATTAAAGATGGCCACCAAGGCTTTCACCTAATCAGGAAACTGGTTTGGTCATTCCTTCAAAGTTTCTTGATGTATCGATAATCTCTACAAAGTTTCACACTGAACAGCAAAAAGGTTTCCGAGATACACAAGATTCAATCATGGTTTCACATAAATTAAAGATGGCCGCCAAAGTTTCCACCCAATCGGGTCCAGATTCAATAAGATTCTGGGTCATGAGCATATGGATGTGCACAGCAAGTTTGGTGTGCCTAGGGTAAGTCGTTCTAAAAAAAGCTTGGTAACGAGAAAGCTGTGATGGTTTCGCATAAATTAAAGATGGCCACCAAAGTTTCCAACCAATCGGGTCCAGATTCAATAGGCTTGTGGTTGACCACCCAACAATTCTGTATACCAAATTTGAAGTCTCTAGAAGCAACGGTTCGGTTTCTAGATCGATCACAAGAATTGTTGACGACCGGACGTACATGCCAACGACAAGACCCCGCAGCCTAATAGGCTGAGGGGTAATGATCTTAGCAATATTTTTCCTGGTCCTCAAAAGTATGTTCAGTCACCACAAGATTTGGTTTTTTGGTTTACCTGCTTTTTTACAATGGGCACTCTTATCTCTACCATTTCTAAAGACCATATATGTTTCTTGGACAACAGAACAGTGTTTGAATTTCTCTAACTTCATCTACTCTGATGGATGTGATGTTAGACACCAGTTTTATTTCACTTTCATCTCTTATTATTCCCATTTGCCCTAAGTCTTTTCTAGCTTGACGAGTTAGTGGTGATCAGATAATGAAAAGTATGTCATGATTATAGCTGATTTATTTTGTTTTTCTAAGATCAGTATCATTTGAAATGTCATTTTTGAAATTACAGATGAAAAAAGGACAGAGAATACACCAAATGTACATATTCATCGACCAGCAAATAGCCCACAAGCCAGGCAACTGTGGTGTTATCTAATCTGTTGTCACAGTTGCCATGGTCACGTTAAAACTGAGTCATCTCGGTCTAGAATTTCTGGAGTTATTTCCGTTTGAGTTTGTTATGTTCAACATATATTACAGCATATATGTTACATCGTTACTGAAATATCTTCAGAACACTATTAAAATTGAATCTTCTTGGTGTACATTTCCTGGAGTTATGCCCCTTGGTTATATTCAGCATATCTTAATACATCGTTACTGAGGTATCTTGAGAAAGACTTGCCCCAGAAATATCAAACCTTTTGTGAACATCAATATTCTTGTGGCCCATTAAAATTGAGTTGTCTCGGTCTACAATTTCCAGAGTTATGCCCCTTCATTATTTCAGCATAAATATGTTACATCAGGCACAGCACACCATATCGTGAGATTGTCTTGCCTCAGGAACATGAAACCTGTTGCGCACATCCATACATAATTGTCATCCAACCCCACCGAAGTTGCATTCCATTGCGATTCACAGAGTTATGCCCCTTTACTGTAAAATATCTTGCACTGGAACTGAACTATATGCTATAGATTGCACTGCTATAACTCTCAAAGAATTAGATTATTTTTATCCAATCCTGGTCAGCAATTTTGGAAGACCCTGTATTTCTTCATAAAGTGCGACCGATATGATCTCGAGGTCGCAAAGACCCCAGAGCTGAGGTGTTTTCAGATACGCAGCTTAGTTTTTGACAATTTTGATGATTTTCCTGAAGAGTTATGACCATCATCATCAAAATCATTTTTTTTTTCCAGTCCAAATTTAAATTATTAGTTGACCTAGAACTTTGAAACCTAAATACATGTAAATTATAGATTTGCACACATATTTTTCACCTGTTTCGATGATTTTTATTGAGACCCTAGCTTTAGCTCGATATACATGTAGGAATCTAAATGATGTCTGTGTATGTCCCTGTCCTTGTACAAGCAAAAATGTTTTAAGTTTTGGTCTTTTTTCCTGTCCACAGCTTCTCTGGCTCACTCTATGTCCCCTGAACTAAGCCCAGCTCGACCCCCCCGAAACCTAATATATTCCGGCTGATTACACCCTGCTAAAATATTCCATCCACCACGCTCGGGAGCATGTACCTACCCCGTGCCTCCAAGCCCAATCCTCTTCTCTCATAAACTAAGCCTCGACCGACCCCATAGCATATATTCTGGGAGCATGCATCATGCTACATTTATTCAATGCATTGCCTGATCCCATACCATAATATTTCAATTTTGTATGAAATTTTAAATTTCAATCTGAAATAGTTCTTGCTGTGTGCAGTTTTATAATATGCTCTTGTTTCCATTTTGTAGGTGTGTGTGATACCGAGCTGCGGTTTCCTCCAGCGTGCTGTATACACATAAAATTTCTCGACAACAATGGACCAAATGCCGGATGTCCTCGAGACCCGGAAAAGATCACCCCAGTATACAATGTTTCATGGTTCAACTGGAAGACCACAAACTGAAAGACTGTTCATTTACATTGGTCATTCACTTTGGAGCTGATGGAAAATCAACAGTTGGCTCCACCAAAATGTTACATGTTTTTTTAGTATAACAAATTGAAACCTACAAAATGATATTTTTTGTCCATTGTGTGTTTAATTTTTTTTGTCTATAAAATTCCAGACTTCATGTTTCATGTACCAAGGCTCAATTGCATAAGGTGACATCATAATTCATTGATGTCCTCATGGTCAAAGGTCACTAAAGCCATATAAGGGCATAAAAATGTAAAGATCATAGATGATTGGGCATGGAGAAACAACAGGAACTTGATAATGTGATGTCTAGCACTGTAATATCACTTGTCTTTATTGCACCATGTAAGCTTTAGTCCATGAGCCAGACCAGATATCGGTACCACCTGGGGTGGCAAATTCTCATTATGATTTTTTGAAAGTCCTATATCCATAGATGCAAAAAAACTTTGAAAGCAAGCCGGGACTCACAGCTTAGTGGTAGTAATCACCTCTTAAAGACGGGCACCCGAGTCCAATCTGAGGGACCAGATTTGGGGGTAGGGGAAATATAAAGTCGAATAACTTTTCAAGTAATGGTGATATAATGACATTTGGCCACTCGAAATGTTGGTAATCAGATGCTCTATATGTTGGTATCTGTTATATGCTAATATGTCAATTATGTAGGTCACCAGAGGTCAAAAGGTCACAAAATCTGACCCCTCTCTAAAACGTGACCACCTGTAGGAAAACTCGCTGCAGATACCATACCAATGGAACTTTCTCAGCCTAAATGGGTTCAAATGGAAGCCAAGAAGTACCCTATTCTATAAAAAGTCTAAACAAGCGGAGTTTATTATTATTTAGACTGTGGCACAGAACTGTTTTTGACGCAATTTCAAAAATTGTCTTTTTATTGCTCTAAAACAGGCAAAATTGTAATAAGTTAGATAGCTTGAAATTAGTTGCATATTTTGACACATAACTACTCCAAATGCCAATGGTCATGTCTTAGGTCTATTCAGAGATTAGTTAAGCTACATTTTGAGGTAATTAGGTCACCAGAGGTCAAGGTCAAAGATTGTCAATTATTAATTTTCTACATTTTTACTTGGGACTTTCATATTACAGTTAGCGCTGCAGCATGGGTCCCAAAACGGGATTACTTTCCGAGTAATCCAAACCAGCATTCTACCAAAGGTCATCAAATATCAAACTGATCGTTATGGTGCCAGGAGTAAGGAAATGCATGATGCCAAGGTTGAATACAATTACAAACCAAGTTGTGACCTATTGTGACAGGGGTGTGGGGTGGGGAGATATCAACCGTTCTTGAATGTAACTGTACTATAAATTTTGGCTGCTGATAACCTACTCTGTCGTTATGATTTTTGTTCTGCAGGTTAGAGAAGCATACCCAATATATGTTTATAAGCTTCCCCAGAATGGCTGAACACCCTCCAAGAAGAGCGGGTGACGTTAAGTATTGCGGAGTCTGTCCGGCAATGTTTTTTACGCAATAAGGAATGGACCTACTTCCATCGGAAAAGTGTACATTATGATGAGGAAGAGTACTGATTCTCAATGGTATTTATACCTATTTGCCATACAGATGCCCATCCGCCATGTGGTACATTCCTCATCAGCTTCTTGTCATTCCTCTTGTTTATTAGAGGAATTAACGTTAGTATCAGAATGGCGGAATTCAGTGTTGCTGCCCCTATCAAGAAGGCCAGATTGGACATTTTTGACGTAGAATCCAGCATATTTTGTTCTGCGTCTTTCTCAACGAAGAATCCACCTGTCCTTCCTGACGCGACGAAGCTGTAATCGTTATTTTCAGCCTGCAACCAACGCCAGAATGAAACAGCACAAGTCCTACTCGAGAATAAAACAGACATCCTCGATGGAGTGAAAACACTTAGATATCACAGAGATTGTAGGTCGACATATTGCATTCGTCACAACATACAGAGATTAATTAAGTAGAGGGGCAGTGGCAGCAATAGCAGTTCATTGACTGCTTCTACCAACAGTAATCCAGGAGATGACACTGCTGTTATCGGAAGATCACAATTGTCGAAATCTGCATTTGACTGAAAAAGCAATTGCTTTATTTGCGGCGTGCGCTGTTTTTCTTCTCACAGATATTCAGCAAGCAATGCTAACTGGTCCCTGGTAGCAACAGTCGTAGACGACACGTGTGATAATATCTACACAAAGGCTGTAGATGCTGCAGAAAAGCAAGGAGACTTTGAAATGCTTCAACGCCTTCGTGGTGCTGGACAAGATCTAGTAGCTGCAGATGCCAGGTATCACCGGAAAAAAAAACTGTCTTCCAAAATACAGGTGAAGGAAGAATTCTATCAGTTATGGTTGAGAAGGAGGTGTATCTTTTGAAAACACTGCGCAATCGTTACCAGGAGCTTGCCGTCGGAACAGACGTTAAGAATGCTTCGTCATACACTTCTCTGAAGTTAAAACACCAGCTAATCCAAGAATGGCCAGAACTCTCTTTCATACCACAGCCAGGATTGTCGGATTTAGTATGTTCAAGGAGGCCCTGATCAAGGTCAGTAATTTGATAATCCTAACTGTGGTATGAAAGAGAGTTCTGGCCATTCTTGAATTAGCTGGTGTTTTAACTTCTGAGAAGTGTATGCCGAAGCATTCTTAACGTCTGTTCCGACGGCAAGCTCCTGGTAACAACTGCGCAGTGTTGCCAAAAGATACACCCCCTTCTCAACCATAACTGGCTGATAGAATTATTCTTTCTCCTGTCTGATAATAGCGATGTGAGAACTTTCCGTTTTTTCCGACTCGAATTTACCTGCCATGATATATTTTGGAAGACAGTTCTTTTTCCGGTGATACCTGGCATCTGCAGCTACTAGATCTTGTCCAGCACCACGAAGACGTTGAAGCATTTTAAAGTCTCATTGCTTTTCTGCAGCATCTACAACCTTTGTGTAGATATTATCACACGTGTCGTCTACGACTGTTGCCACCAGGGACCAGTTAGCATTGCTTGCTGAATATCTGTGAGAAGAAAAACAGCGCATGCCGCAAATAGAGCAATTGCTTTTCCAGTCAAATGCAGATTTCACAATGCAGATTTCGACAATTGTGATCTTCTGGATAACAGCAGTGGTATCTCCTGGATTACTGTTGGTAGAAGCAGCCGATGAACTACTGCCTCCACTGTCCCTCTGCTTAATTATCCTCTCCCCCCCCCCCCCCCCGTTTCCGGAGCATAAGTTGACAACTGCTACTTGGATTCCTCTCAAATTTGGTTCTCAGCTACCACACCATGAGACCTCGCTTGAGATTGCGTTTGGTGCATGTGCGTCTACAGATGGCACCACCTAGGGTCAAAACTTTCTTGTCGGTCCGTAACATTTCATTTCCGGATTATCAGCTAGTTGGATTCTTCTCAAATTTTGTATGTAGTTATCATACCATGAGACCTTGCTTAGGATTGCATTTGACGCGTGTGCATCTACAGGTGGCGCCACCTATGGGCAGAATTTTCTCAGTTGGTTCGTAACATTCCGTGTCCAGAGCATAACATGCGTAGACAATTTGTTGACCACAGTCGTGACCGAGTGAGGTCGTCATTGTCAACTATTTACATACCGTCCTGCTACCAAATGCAAATGAACTTACCCGTAAACTACTAGAACATGTATACTTACATGTATATCCACTACAAATGTTTGTCAATTTCTATCAAATGTGAATCCGGGGGGTATCTTGTAAGCATGCTTACTGATCATTTCCACCGCCACCCGATGCAATCTCATTCAACTTACTCGTGAAACGTTAACCACCAGAATGTATCGATTCCTTACGGGGGGTATCTTGGGGGTATCTTGTAAGCAGCCTTACTGATCATTTTGATCAAATGTGTGCATGCCTGGGACTATGCTCTAGTTAATCTCTGTATGTGGTGCCGAATGCAATATGTCGATCTACGATCTCTGTGATATCTAAATGTTTTCACTCCATCGAGGATGTCTGTTATATTCTCGAGTAGGACTTGTCCAGTTTCATCCTGGTGTTGGTTGCAGGCTGAAAATAACGGTTACAGCTTCGTCTTGTCAGGAAGGACAGGTGGATTCTTCCTTGAGAAAGACGCAGAACAAAATATGCTGGATTCTACGTCAAAAATGTCCAATCTGGCCTTCTTGATAGGGGCAGCAACACTGAACTCCGCCATTCTGATACTAACGTTAATTCCTCTAATAAACAAGAGGAATGACAAGAAGCTGATGAGGAATGTACCACATGGCGGATGGGCATCTGTATGGCAAATAGGTATACATACCATTGAGAATCAGTACTCTTCCTCATCATAATGTACACTTTTCCGATGGAAGTAGGTCCATTCCTTACTGTGCAAAAAACATTGCCGAACAGATCCCCCCCCCCCCGGCCCCCTCCCGCAATACCTTTTTCTAACGTCACCCGCTCTTCTTGGAGGGTGGTCAGCTATTCTGGGGAAGTTTATAAACATATATTGGGTATGCTTCTCTAACCTGCAGCACAAAAATCATAACAGAGTAGGTTATCAGCAGCCAAAATTTATAGTACAGTTACATTCAAGAACGGTTGATATCCCCCTGGAGAATAGGTCACAACTTGGTTTGTAATTGTATTCAAGCATGGCATCATGCATTTCCTTAATCCTGGTACCATAACGATCAGTTTGATATATGATGACCTTTGGTAAAACGCCGGTTTGGGTTCGGTACTCGGCAAATAATTCAGTTTTGGGACCCATGCTGCAGCGCTAATTGTAATATGAAAGTCCCAAGTAAAAATATAGAAAATTAATAATTGACAATCTTTGACCTTGACCTCTGGTAACCTAATTACCTCGACATGTAGCTTAACTAATCCCTGAATAGACCTAAGACATGGTCATTAGCATTTGGAGTAGTTATTTGTCAAAATATGCAACTAATTTCAAGCTGTCCAAATTCATACAATTTTGCCTGTTTTTAGCGCAATAAAAAGACCATTTTTGAAATTGAGTCAAAAACAGTTCTGTGCCACAGTCTAAATAATAATAAACTCCACTTGTTTAGACTTATTATAGACTTGGGTACTTCTTGGCTTCCATTTGAACCCATTTAGGTTAAGAAAGTCCCATTGGTACGGTATCTCAGCGAGTTTTCCTACAGGTGGTCACGTTTTAGACAGGGGTCAGATTTCGTGACCTTTTGACCTCTGGTGACCTACATAATTGACATATTAGCATATAACAGATACCAACATATAGATGATCAGATTACCAACATTTTGAGTGGCCAAATGTCATTATATCACAATTTCTTGCAAAGTTATGCAACTTTATATTTCCCCTACCCCCAAATCTGGTCCCTCAGATTGGACTCGGGTGTCCGTCTTTAAGAGGTGATTACTACCATTAAGCTGTGAGTCCCGGCTTGCTTTCAAAGTTTTTTTGCATCTAAGGATATAGGGCTTTCAAAAAATCATAATGGGAATTTGCCACCTCAGGTGGTACCAATTGATGAAATTTTGGGGTCTGGCTCATGGACTAACAAGCATCATCAACATTTTGATGAAATTGGTATAATTTGTCCATCTGGTTCAACAGTTTTCCAGCATAAAGATGTCATGGCCAGAGGACAGACAATGTTAGTCCGACCAGAAATATTAAAGAAATCATATTTTCTCGATAAATGAGTTGATATGAACATTAAATTGTACATATAGAAACATAGTTTTTGTATCAATTTTGTGTGATCACCACTAAAAATTTATTCAACTGAATGTTGATGGCAAATAGCACAATCAAAAGGTAGTATGGTAAAAGCATGTCACAGTCAAAATGGAAGAAAACAACCCATTATGATTAGATTTTAATCTTTTTTAGTAATTAACTTTCACAACTGCCTTCCGTATTATAGAATGTATCTGAACAGTTGTCAAAGCAAGCTGTGGAACCATATTTCTTGTTCTCTTCTCAAAATTTATAGCACAAAAATCTGATGGAAAAAGGGCTTGCATTTACCATTAAATGGTAGCACCTTAGCATGGAAACACCCTTATTGTTCTTGTATTTGATTTATTGTCTCCATTCCATTTAGGAATGAAGCAGGCCACACTATATGTACATGTAGTATTAATTAATGAAGGGTGTCAGTCTATTGGTGGGTTTCTCCAATAAAGGACAATGGAACAAGAGAAGAACCAGGAATCTCAACTGCCCAGATTGTTACCCCTCAGCCCATAGGGCTGTGGGGTCTTGTCGTTGCCATGTACGTACGTCCGTCCGTCCGTCCGTCCTAGCGTCCGTCCGTCCGTCCGTCCGTCAACATTTTCTTGTCCGCTAAATATCTTCAGATCTATGAAGTCGGGCCTGACCAAACTTTGGTGAGAGCTTCCTGAATGTTGACAGATGAAATGATTAGATTTTCAGATGGCGATGATGATGTCATGATTTTTAATTATTTTTTTTTATTATTTATTGATGGCGTAGCTTTTGCACTGTTATCTATGCCCATCAACATGTTCTTGTCCGCTGAATATCTGCAGATCTATGAAGTCGGGTCTGACCAAACTTTGGTGAGAGCTTCCTGAATGTTGACAGATGAAATGATTAGATTTTCAGATGGCTATGATGATGTCATGATTTAAAAAAATTTTTTTATTATTTATTGATGGCTTAGCTTCTGCACTGTTTTCTATGCCCATCAACATGTTCTTGTCCGCTGAATGTCTGCAGATCTATCAAGTCGGGCCTGACCAAACTTTGGTGAGAGCTTCCTGAATGTTGACAGATGAAATGATTAGATTTTCAGATGGCTATGATAATTTCATGATTTTTTATTTTTGTAAATTTTTTGATTTATTGATGGCTTAGCTTTTGCACTGTTATCTATGCCCATCGGGAACCCTTGGTTGCATGTTTCGTTGTGAATTTTGAAGGTTCCCTGATACAAGAAAGCCTGGTCCATTCATGGTTATTATTGAATGAAGGACAACATTTTTCTTAAATTTTGATATTAAATCATTCTATTCTACATCATATGATTTATTCTAAAACTTTTACATGAACCATATTTGTGTCCACACATTTAACTGGTATAACATAATGCTTCAATTTTTGTCACCAAACATGTTACTGTACCTTGGAAATTATGTAAAACGAGTGATTAGGAGAGCCCATTTTTAGCCTGACTGTGTGCAATTTTGAATCAGTTTGCATACCTGGAGCTCCCCCCCCCCCAAATAATGATAAGGGTTGGCCTGTGTCAATAAGTGTGTTTACTTGTTATCACACTTGTGCAATGCATAAATTGCCACTGATAAAGCTACACTTCCTTGCATGCTGTAATCCCAGCACATCACTCACGTGAAACCGAAGTCTGTTATATACGGTATCCAGGGATTTTTTGGGTTCCGATCCCAAACTCCCAGTTCCTTTTCGTAATTCATTATTGAGGGTCCAATTTTTTTAAGTGAATTTCGGCGCAAAGAGCCTGTGATCAATCACAAAACAGAGGTTTATTAACATGAAATTCAATACCCAGCTATGCAATCGGATCGCTATTGAGGCTTCCAGAAGCTTTTTCTAGGAGTATTTCCTTCAGAAATCTTTTCAAATTGAACAAAAACAACACTTTCGTTTTTTTGTTTCATTTGAGTTTTGGGTGCCCATATGTTTTCCAAAACTAAACTGGCTCTAGATGCAGCCCTGATCCTACTTGACTAAAAAAAAAACAGGCTGAGGGGTCCACGCACCTTTTAGGTGCTTGCCTGCAATTCATGTTTTGCTTTGTTATGTTGAGGAACAACATACAACCTAATTTCAATAGAAGACAATGGGTGAAAAGAAAACAGTTTGATGGTCAGGTCTCTATAGTTGTTCATTGCCATTCACCACTGGGTGGAAAACTGCAGTAGTCAAACACAACACAGGACAATTTGAATACAAATTACAAAATCCTGGCAGCCCTGACTGGCTTTCTGGTGAACTGTAGAGTGAAATTCTAATCAAACTATTCCAAACAATCTGACGATCAACACCGGAAAGCATACGATGTGTTAGACTGTGAGCAAATATTTCAGGACACCAGTGTGAAGTTCTCTTTACTGGTGAGACCAATACGGCACAAAGATGGTCAAACGGATAACCACAACAAGAAGAACGAAGAAAAACCTTTCTGGTGCATTGACACAGCTTCTTGGATTTCCAGGAAATTGGGTTACATTCATTGTAGAGGATAGACAAAAGACACGAACTGAAAAGATGGTGATACTTATGACATTCCAGTAAGTGTAACTTTTACTGTATTCCAGCCCCTGCCTGAGCGTCCGATATTGAGATGCTGCTGTTGGCTTGCATATAAATCCCCACTGAATATTTTTTCCATTTTAGCTCTGTATGCCAGTCTTCTTTAGTTGCTGGAACTCCATAAAAACAGTTTCAACAATTATTGGTTTGATCATATTGAAAATGAACCTGATGATTTCTTTATTAATATTGTTTCCATTTACTAGAATGATATACAAGGGGCGTTAATTCATTACACACGAGGCACTTTCCAAATGTAGTCACCTGACGGAGCATTGGTCAGGCAAGACTAATTGGTCAAAATTGTGGGGGTGCTAAAACACGATATTGCCCTTTCAGATCGGTGGATGCATGGCGAATAAAGTTAATGTATTCCTCTTTCGAAAAGCGGTCACAGTCCCGGCATAGCAGGTTTTGTATATCTTGTAATCCGCAGTAACTTTCACCTACCGTTAGCGGAGGGCAAAAAGCACGTGCTTCACACGCGCGCAGTCCATAACCTTTATTCTGAAAGCTTAAATTATTTTAAACATATGGGTTACACCCATTACCCCAAGGAACATGTCCCACCACCAACTTACTGAACCCCACTGTGTGTTCCTTGAACTAAGCCTTGTCTCACCCCAGAACCTCATATATATTTGATAAACATGTGCCTGAAATTCCTGTAAGATAACAAAGAACTGGCGGACTTCATCGGAGACAGCTTCATGTGTCACCACATCCTTGGGCCATTTGTTCCAGCCATGGAGGGACCACTTGTCCAGGACGTCTCGCTCACCATTCTTTATGATGGTGCTCACGTACTGCAGAATCTGTCCAACAATGTTTGTTCTGACCGGCGATTCTTGGCTCTGTAAACTGGTCAAACTGGTGTCCGTGATCCCGGAGTCGGTGATCGCTCCGCGAGATGCCATGACTGTCAGATTGCTCGATTTCGCTGAAGTCACTGCAGTGCTGCGGATTTGGCAGAGGATAGCTCTGTCCAGAGCGGTGTGTCCATCCTTATTCTTCTGAGTGATATCAGTTCTAGGAAGCAGCTCTCGGATAATGTCCATCCCGGCCTCACACTCAACAGCGAGATGGAGGTACGTTGAACCATCCTCTGGATCCATCATCGAGATATCTTCTTCCTCACGATCGACCACTTCAACCACTTTGTCCAGATTCTTGCTGATTATGGCCTGGTAGAGAGTTGTTTCCTTGAAGGTTACATTTCCAGACAGACTACTCTCTTCTGCTTCCGTACCATTCTTTGTTGAATCTTTGTTTTTTGATCCTGGTCTTGACCCAGATGGTTCTTGTGACCCAGATTGTGGCCTTGATCCAGTTTGTTCCTTTGACCTAGATTGTGGCCTTGACTCAAATTGTTCCTTTGGCCCAGATTGTGGCCTTGACCCAGATTTCTTCTTTGACACAGATTGTGGCCTTGACCCAATTTTTTCTTCTGACCCAGATATTTCCTTTGACCCAGATTTTGGCCTTGACCCAGCTATTGATTCTAGATCACCGTTTCCACTTCCTCCAGACATTGCTGATTGGATGGATGTTTGACTGTCTCGTCTCATCCCTGACCCGGCCCTGGTCATACCGTCCCTGTCTTTGCTTCCGGATGGAGGCCGGGGTTTAAAGGTTGGAAATTTGGAGTAGTTTGGTTTTGAGATTCTCTGCTCCAGAAAGGCTGATAGTTGCTGCCGTAGCTCGTCAACATTCATCAGTTCTGGGTTATCAAGGTACATGGATGGCGTATTTCCTGCCTTGGTGAAAAAAAGATTGCAAGTCAGTATATTGACTTCTGTCTACATATCAACACAAGAAGTAAGCGACACAATCAGATGTTAAATAATCAGTTTTTGTTTTAACTGTTAACTTGTATTTTTCTTGGCAAATAACTCCCAGATATGTAATGCCTTTTACCATATTAACCAGAGCTACATACGGCCAGAAGTGCTTTATTCTTTAACAGCTTGCCTTACGAAATTTCATGGTCAACTTGTCAGTAGCAATTAACAGTTTAAACCGGTGTGTCAGAAATGAACATCCAGCTCGCTGAAGAGAAAATATCATTGACATTGGCATAGGTGAATGTTCGCTCTCATTAGATTAACATTTCAGCTGCTTGGCTATCCACCTCTAGATGGGCTATCAACATCTCTATAGATGCAAAAACCTCTGTGAAATGGCAGTCACATGTACACCACCCACTACTCTGTTGAGATTTGATTTGACATGGGTTTGCACTGATGTATTTACAGTGTGATACAGTTGGCTAGACTGATTACCTCCCCTGAATGTCCATACAGTAGACCGGTTCACTCGACACAATCTCGGACAATGTAGGACATTAGAACCTCGTCACGCACTGCTAGTAATCCATATTAGCATCCAAGTTGAAAGAATAATATCACTCACAAACTCCGAACAGCGCATGTCAGCTGTAGGACTTCCGTTACTATGGACAATGGAAATTAGCTCAAGAGGTAAAACCGAGAGAAACATCTCAAATTAGAAGAGATTCTTCGCGGGTAGAATCAAGGGAATGTCCATTTCATTTGGATATATATTTTATCTCCCGATAAGAGAGAAATACAACGAGGACTATGTGAGGGGAAACACATCCTACAGCATGTGATGTGCCTCACATGCGGCGGATCACGGTTTACAGCTGAGAGCTGTAAAATCCTTACACCATTAATGCGCGAGGTATTATGACTTCACGGAATAAGCCGAGCAGTCGCAAATGTGGACAGGTTACGTCTGGCATTTTCGGGTCAAAATTCTGTCTGGATCTAGCTTCATTCTCCGCATTGCGGAATGTATTGGATCCGAATAAACACCCACAGACTCTCAGACATGAAAGAATGAACGATCATGGCTCATTTAAAGGGGACCTGAACTCTCATAACCGATCAGGCTGCTGAAATTATCAACTGATAGAATTAGAATGTTTTGGGGATTCACTCCGTATAGACAGTGAAACAAATATACAAGGGAGACAACCAGTCTAACCATTGAGGCGTTACTCACCAGATCGGGGAGAGATTCATCGGCCCCAGCTCGTAGCAGTATCTTGTAAACGTGTCCGCCATCTCTCAGTGCCGCTGCATAGTGTAGGGCAGTGTGCTCAAGCTGAAACGTGTCCCTGACATCATCTTATCAGATCGGGAAATTGCAGAATTATAGAACATTGTCAATTTTGTAAACAACTTATCGTTCCCGAATTCAACAACCCCTCAATCTGATACACAACAGGGACAAAACACATTGTTAATTGTCTTACTTGTAGAGTTTATAGTTCTTGGACGTCATTGCCATCACCCTTATAGTCTCTACTGGTTCCTCAGGAAGTCCATATAATCATTTGAATTCCTTTAAATTCCTTGAAACAATTTTTTTTTTTTTCCATTTTTTTTTTTTCGTGGCCACATCCCTGATGACAATTGCTTCATGAGAGTAAAGACAGGGATGTGACAACCAGAGAAAATGTTACCATTTGTATGGTTCCTGTTTACATACATAATTTCAACATATAAGACCGTTTCAGAAAACCCTATATTTCTCAGATCTTATCTTTTAACATGCAATTGTGGGACTTATCTCTATTGCCAGAAATCCGGATCACGAAGGACCCATTTTTGTGGCTAATTCCAATCAGTAATACATGTAAATGTGGACAAATTATAAGCATATAAATTGAAAGTTCACCATGTTAATTATTTCTAAGATATCATGTTGATGGGTGAGGTATTTTCATTTGTTTTCACCCCGTGAGGCTCCCGGGGATTGACCTGCGGTGTCGTTGTGCACATTCCAGGTCATGGTAAGAATAAGTCTCAGGTCCTCAGAGAGCTTGTCGTAACAGGCCACTAACTGGGGCACCTGTGGGGATCCCGGGTGTGAAAAGGAGTAGGATCACACCCGTGGGGTCTTGGGTGTTAAAAGGAATAGGACCATACCCGTGTGGTTTCCGGGTGTGAAAAGGAATAGGAACCAACGTCGTGATAGTGTTGAAAATGACGTTAAATCATATTCACTCACTCACTTCATTTCTTTTCAAATATTTTCTTGTTTTGCACTCTCAAGTCTCATCCATATTGTTTTGGGATATGGTTTTTTTTTTCGAGTTAGCTTACATGTAGTACTCCGATAGAACACTGTTATTCAGGGGGCCTTACCGTCAACTTTTTTGCATCTGAAAGGTAACCAAACCCTTAACCCTGCGAGTGTTGAAGACTTAAATGATCAGTGACATCTATGACGTTGGAGAATTTCTCTACCAAGTACTGCACCAGTGGAGTGTGTTCGTTGATTACGGCTTTGTGCAGGGGAGCTAACCCTGCTGGTCTTTGGCAATGAGAAGGAACTTCCTGTTGACAAGTTGTTGCATTTCTCGAACAAGTCCATCGTTGGCGGCTTTATGGATTTCTTCAACCTTGTTCTACAAATTGAAATTGCATTGTCGTTAATGTATGTCTGTGAAGTTAGTATTAAAAAAAACACCAAAAAACCCGCAATACCAGCTAGATCAATTTTAGAGTCATTATTACAGAGGATTTCATAATAGTTTACCAAGATAAAAGAAACTACATGCCTAGACTGAATCAAAACATCAAATGTAACTTTGATTAAAACTCAGACTTAATAACCGCTCCTCTATCGGACATGGCGCTGATTAAGATCTGGGACAGTTTCTATCTTAAATCTGTTGCGCATGTCACACTGGCGACCAATCACAGTCCAACTTCAACGGGCGAATGGGTGCCTATCCAAGCAAATAATAATCTTTGGTGGTTGCTCATGGAGAGCAAGAAGTTCGTCAGCTGCCTGGGTTGGATTTTTTTGCGCCTCGTTCACTACAGAAATAATCGGATAGGCACCTGCATGTATTCGCCCATTGCAGTTGGACTGTGATTGTTCTCTAGTCTGACAATTATGCGCGACAGATTTAAGATACAGACTGTCTCGGATCTTAATTTAACGACATGTCCGATAGAGGAGCGGTTTTTAAGTCTGAGTTTTAATCAGATTGCTTTGCACCTCCTATCCGAAGTTGGCAACTTCTAATAATATGTTATTTCATTTTGTGTGTTTCTATGATTCGTATTGTTTGAGTGGCTGTTTGAAATTCCATAGCCCAGTCTGAGATCAGCATGACAGCCAAGTTTCCAACTTCAGACACAACAAAACTGTTCAACTTCACACTTGCCAGAGCAACATGTGTGTTTGTAAACATCACATCAGCCACAAATGGAAAACTATTATGAGATCTCCTGTAAGACTTGAAAAAAAAATGGAACTTTCTCACTCCTCGCTTGCTTCTCAGCATTAAGAGGATCCAGGACTGGTTGGTCCAGTAGCAGGATAATGTGACTGGGTCAAGTATCATGTCCATGATGTCTGTCTATGGCATGGTGCTTCACCGAAGCAGCAAGTATAATACAGGTGGCATTGAGACCATTCTGTTGCACACCATCGTGATACATGTATGACAAAATTGTTGAAAGCGACATTAAATCTTACTCACTTACATCTACTTGTTTCTCAAAAACACGGAGTTTCAGATTTTCCATCCTCGCAAGCCAGTGTATCAATCGATAGGTTAGAATCTATACACTGGTTTGGTAATAATACCCATAGCAGTTCTGCATATAAGAGACTTCTATTAAGAGACTACCTGTGTGAGACAGGTGTACCTGTAATGTTCATATTTGAAAATCAGCAGATTTACAAGTTGGAGCGATATGCAAGAGGTGGGAAAAATTGACGACGTCTGGGCGACTAAAAAGCAACCATGAGACTTCACAGGAAAGCTTCCTTCGGCACCTCACATTCAGACATGAGAATACAGTGGATCCTTGGACATAGCCTTAATATCTCAGCCCTGCTTTGGTTCATAATCCATGTAAGAATCACGAGACAATGCATACAAGTCAAGTCTGGGGAAAACAGTCTAGACTTGAGCCTTTCAGCCATGTCAGCTGCACAAAGACTCAGACAATAGCCTCCTACATGAAGTATCTACCCGTGCTTTTATTGCAGATGTTCATGTCAAGACTATGAAGTATCCAAACGGCCCCTATCACCGGTTAGCTCTGTGATGACATCAGCTCAAACAAACAACTCATTTGATGTTAATGGGTGGCATCGAGGATGTCCTATGTTTCTCCTATGTGCTGGTTTAATTGATATATCAGATTCAAATTCAGCAGTACAGCAAACCAATGGCTGTGAATAACCAATCGCTCTATCACAAAACTAGTGATCACAAATAATCAACTTTCTTCAGTCTTGGTTTCTTATTAGAGGAGGCCAGAGGTAGGAAGACAAGTGAACACTGACCTCTCCCTTCAAGTACTGCAGTGGATTACAGGTGCATTTCATTTCCATAGAAATTGAGAAATTGTCATATTGACTATAATAAACTCTGCTTGAATTCACTAACCTGGTAATATGGAAGCTGTATGAAGAAATCTTTTATTTTGGGTGAAATCCCCTCTGCTGTGGCCACCCCTTCAGGCCAAGCTGGCCAACCATTCAGTGCCAAGTCCTCCAAAGGCTTGACATCTCCTTTGAACACCAGGTTCCTTATATGGTCGTAAATGATTTCTCGTAGCTCATCAGCGCCTTTGCTTAGTATGAGATCTAACACAGAGTCGCGATTCTCATCCAAGAGGGAGATATCAATGTGACAGACTAGTCGTTTAATGATATCCGTGCTGACATCATATTCTACCGCTACATGTAAGTGGAGAAATGTCTGCCCGTTGATCCCTCTAATGTGGATGTCATCGTC
>JAVTVY010005071.1:0-41942 GCA_036873755.1 Hanleya hanleyi | reverse complement strand
AATCTGGACTACCCTCCTACCTTGCTGTCCCAGCCGCTAATAGCACCAATTGAGTGCATCACTCCGGTGAAACGGGATTTTGGGGTACAAGTCGGCCATGGGCTGTCTGCTTTCGATGCGAGTTTGCATATTACTATAGTTGACGTCACGCCTCGCAGTTAATGGTTTTTTATACAGACTGTTAGCTGGAGACGTGGTGGGTGTATTATCACAACATATCTCGGATCACCCTAATACACAAATTATATACCTCCTTGTCCAGAAAATCACCAAAGTTAGGAACCCCGGCTTACAATAATCATCTGTGCAATGTATTTCACCTGTTTGGTTGCAAATTAATGAAAAAATCCCCAACATCAAGCAGTTCGGATATTGAGAAATAGACAATGTAGATATGTGCATTCTGATGTTTCGTCAATCAACAGTACAGTATATTTAACCAGAATAAATAATGCATGTACTCAAGTACTGATTTTAATGTTTTCAGGACTTTTCATGTCAGACTGAGCTCCCCCACATCACCGCAGACGATTTGGCTAGAAGTGATGACAAGACCAAGTTTTACACCGGTTTCGTCAACTTTCAGACATTTATGCTAATATATTCTAAGTATGTGACTTTTGGAGCGGATCGTCTGAACTACTGGTGTGGAGAGAAGAGATCCATGCCTCCAAAGTCGTATCATCAGGGCAACCGCAAGAAACCTGGGAAGAAGCGAGGCCTCCGTTTTATCGATGAATTCTTGCTGACCATGATGAGGTTGCGAGTGGGATTCTTACAGGACCATCTTGCCGAGCTCTTCCGTGTCTCCACCTCAACTGTGTCTAGAGTATTAAACACATGGATGAACTTTATGTTTGATCACAGCAAGCACTTAATCCCATGGCCAACCCGAGAGCAGATACTTGCTAACCTACCAAAGTCATTCTCGACAGCACAAATGGTTCGTGTTGTGATTGATGCAACAGAGTTCTTCTGTGAGAAACCAAGCTCACTCCAGGCACAGTGGTTGACTTGGTCGGAGTACAAACACCACAATACCCTGAAAGTCATTATTGGTGTAGCACCGAATGGGATGGTTACTTTTGTATCTCGCCTTTGGGGAGGACACACATCAGATCGCCATATTGTCGAGAAGGATGCGGATATGTTGCTTCCCTTGCTTGAAGAAGGAGACATTGTGATGGCAGACAAAGGATTCACTATTGATGACCTGTTACCGGAAACTGTGGGACTGAACATGCCACCGTTCATTCGAACAGCTCAAATGTCGAGGACAGACTTCTTCAGGACACAGGCTGTTGCATCTTCACGTATTGTAGTCGAGATGAAAATGGAACAGATAAGAAATTATCGAGGAATTCAAGGACCCATACCGATTTCGGAAGTTCACCTGTCAGAACAAATGATTTTCTTGTGTGCAGCATTCACAAATTTGCTTGATCCGATATTAGTTTGATTTTATATTGATACAGACTGTACTAGTGTGAGTTTTGTGAACATACCTGCAACTGTCAGCTTCATGTATATTTTGGTCATCGTGAATATAGATGTCACGGAAGGAGATGTATATAGATGTATATAATGTTAAACCCGGGTATCTTACAACATGAAATGATGATTACATCATGTACTTATTATAGTTTAACGATTAAATGAGATCAGGTCTTGAAATGATGTTTACATCATGTACATATTATAATTTAATGATTAAATGAGATCAGTTTTTCTTGTTTACTGAATCTGCGCTGTTTTTCTTATTTCTGTGACTGAGTATCATTATGGTGCACTAGAGGGAATACATGTAGCCTACATAGAACGCGGAGTTAAATCACTCAAAACTCAATAGCTTAGGATTTTAAGGGATGTAGATTTAGAATGTGGGTAAATTTGGAGAAAAACCGAAAACTGAATACGGTCAATTTTCGACTTCTGTGAATCCCAGAGTATAACAGATGTACAAATATATACTGAAGCAGTAACTACGGTAATGTTAACTTAAATCCATGTTTTCATATCAGAAATCACAATGTAACCAACATTACAAACTAAGAGTAGCACTAAGTATAATATCACAAGAACATAAAAATTAAACAGTTGGTACCTTTACTCCTTCAATAATAACTGACCATTCACACAAATGTATGAATATGTGTATACATGTTACAGGACCACACAGTTTCAAAAATAGTGTATATCTAACATGTACAGTCGACTGAAGAATTTAATGATATAATGCTAGTCGACTGAAGAATTTAATTATATAATGCTAGTCTCCGCTGAACCCTACAGGTGTACATTTCGGCTACAAAGTATCGAGTGTAAAAATATTTCAGTTGAGATAGCATCTCTCTCTGCCAGAACAACTCATCGAACCTGATTCTCTCAACGCTGAGTCCTTTCTTAGTCCAAACCACAAAATCAACCCAACTCGCTCCATCAATTGCCATCTGGCCCATCACCTGGAAATAGTAGTCACTGTTCTTTTTTAGTGCAAGTTTGCCTTCCTTCAAATGACAAAAGAAGTCCTTCGAACTGGCTGCATCGTGTGGTGTAATATTCCTACTCTTGTAGGGGCACTTTACTTCCACTAATCCCACTCCACATTTCTCACAGTTTACGAAACCATCCACACTGGCTCCAAGATATGGATAGACGGGGTTTATTTTGAGTCCTTGGTCCGTCACCCCAATACGAAAACCACAGGATTTCTGGTGCTGGTGTATATACTCCCGCCGGCCTCTGGACTCCATCTTCCGGCCATATGACAGAGCGGGGAGGGAACTTGGTGCCTCGACGTACCCTCTCAGGATTTTAACCAGGTTATCGGGTGGGGTGGTGTCTCTTCTCTTGCAGACTTTTCCAAAGTTGGATGCAGTTACAATATACTTTCTTGCCGCCTTCCAATTACGATTATTCACCTGGCCTTTGGTAGCTATCTCCACTGATGCAGAAAGGTCGGCAGAACAATGCAGGTCATTGACAAAACCAATAAATTCGGCCTGACAGACGGGGCTGGAAATGTCAATATTGTCGCAGTAACCTATATGGGGAGAGTACAAGTTCACAAAGTCATCGATATTGGCAGGTGTGGCACGAAGTGTTTGAAATAGAACACATGAAGGGTTCACCGTGGCGAGACCATCCAACAAGTCCCTCAATGCATCCCCGTGGCCGTATGTGGCATTGGGACAAGTAGTATATACTCCAGGGAAAGGCTTCTGTGAAGGCGGACGGTCTCTCTCTGTCGCTGTGTTCTGGAAAGCAATGTCGGGCACCCGCTTTGGACTAGGTACATGTAGCTTCTCCAAAGGACGGGGCTTGTCCCAGGAGCAGGCCATCGAGGTGCAAGCATCACGAACTTTCACAATGTACAGCAGAGCTGCACCGACATGACTACAAACACCAGAGAGTCCTGCTTTGCAGTTGCAGCTAGCCCCATCAACCTTGCCCGTCTTCTTGTATACAGTGATGTGCAGGGAATAACATGTAGCAGATCTCCCAGTTGGCCCGACTGTCACTGTTGTCCTCATGCTTGGTCGACATGTCGCCCTGATATAACATAACTGATAGTCGTCGCCTATTGGGTTCGTCTCTATGCTTTATGACGTAGCCCTCGTTGCACATCTTCCTGGCTTTCACCATCTGTCGGTGGCAACTCTTCACTTGCCCTGTGCTGGGATTTTTTCGAAAAAGGAAATAGTTATCCACATCATCAGCTGAAACCGGTGGTGAAGTTTCTTTCGTTAGGTTCTGCCAGTCTGAAATTGAAAACACAGGGTTGATAAATTCATAATACAAAGTTTAATTTAATGAAATAATACATCATAAAAGTCAGAATGTGACCATAAATCAGCTGTTGTATTACTTTAAAGGTGAACTGAAAAGCTTTCCAATGTTTTGTTAAAATGTCATAAAACAAGAACTTCTATAGTTGTTACAATTATGTGGGTTATTGTTTTATTTTTGGGTATTTGAGAAGTCAAAAACTTGATAAGACAAGATGTATATAAGCAACAATTTAGATAAAATTAAAAGCTTTGCAGTTCCCCTTTAATGGAGAATATACATTTTCCACTACTTGTGGAATAATACATTGCTTAGTCACTTGTGATTTGATAATTATGTTATTCTGAAACTAAATTTCCCTACAATAATCTACTGGATACCTTACCATTTAAGGAATCAAGACGGGGGAGATTTTCATCTGCTGATGTGCTGGAGTCTGAAGAAGAACCATCCGAAGAGTCGTCACACATTGCTCTGTAAACTCGTTTTGCTAACTCGGCCTTGTTTCCACTCCTCTTCCGTTTTCTGGACTTTAACCACTCCTCCAGTTCTGCCTTCTTCCAAGATTTCAGTGCTCCCAAAGTTGGAATGCTTGGACCATCTGAATCAGACATGATGAAGAAAACTTTGTAATAAACTAAAAATACTCAAGACTCACTGCTGCTACTGATATATAGATTGTTGTCTGGGTCGATTGTGCTGTCTGTTTTTAAAGAGAAAGAACAGAGTGAGTACCTGGTGTCAAGTGAAATTAAAATAAAATAATTTGATTGATAAACCATGTAAGTCGGAAGATTAACACCAACTGATCTCGCCAAAGAAATATAATACTAAATAATCTCTCTGAACACAGATTATGTGATAAGAAGATGCAATAATCTAGATTAAATGCTGAAAGATCTGAGAATGGCTCTTAAGCCCTTTTGTTTTTCACTTCACACTTCGCGTGATAACGACATCGACAAAGAATAATTAAGATCAGGGAATGGCTTTTGAGCCCTTTTGTTTTTCACTTCAGACTTAGCGAGATAACGACACCCACAGAGAATGATTATGACAATAGAATATGACTGCTGTGAACATAACTCATTTCTTTTGTATCCTCGTAAACGTTCGTATAGAAATAAAGACGTCTTTTAGTTTTCATACCATGATCAGACAGCCAGCGGACCTGTTTTATATTCGGCATATTAGCTCCGGTGTAGCCTTGTTCCATACTACGTGAGAACAAGGCCCCGGCTGTAAACCAGTCACCAGATCGAGTTGTTGAGAAATTGCCGTACGGGCAATATTTGCCAAACCAATTGACCATAACCAATAAAATAATTCGATTCTATGTCCACTTACCTTTCATAAAAATCCTTGTTTATGAGTGACCGTCCGTTTTTAGCTTATCAAGAGATCGAAACTCGGACGAGGGGGGTTAAACTGTCCATGTAAAACTTATCGATGTGAAGATGGCGGAGATGTGGACAGTTTTACCCCCCTCGTCCGAGTTTCGATCTCTTGCCAAGCTAAAAACGGACGGTCACTCATAAACAAGGATTTTTATGAAAGGTAAGTGGACATAGAATCGAATTATTTTATTGGTTATGGTCAATTGGTTCGGCAAATATTGCCCGTACGGCAATTTCTCAACAACTCGATCTGGTGACTGGTTTACAGCCGGGGCCTTGTTCTCACGTAGTATAGAACAAGGCTACACCGGAGCTATCGGCATATATTGTCTCTCACCATTGCTAACGTATATGGCGGCACAATCGAATAAACTACGACAGGTTTCTATCGATTATATCAAGTATTGAACTTAAAATCATATAAATCAACCACATACCTTAACACGCAGTCGCTGCTATTTTTATATCAATTTCCATGTCGGCTGCTTTTTCGCGATAAACCGGAAATGTCGTTCGCCGCGATCCTGGCGGCTGGGCGGTGATTATTACAGAGAGTTATCGCCCGCTACGCGTCCAAGCGAAACGATCAGCCAGCCCACTCAGCTGTGCCTAGCAGACGATGGAAGTGGTATGAAACGGAAATAAAGACAAAGGCGATCCTAGCGGCCAAGGCCGGAACCCTGTATTGTGCAAGTCCCTGTTACAGGCACAGATTTCTGGAAGAACCCGCCTATGGTTTTCCCAGTTTTTTTCTGGACAGCTTTGTGTGTACAGAGGGGTACAAAGACAAAGGAAGCACCCACGCGACTACAATGTACAATGAACACATACTTACCAATATAACCTAATCAAAAACCAACCGATGAACCTGTACATAGACAATTCTTTTATTATTTACTTATTTATTTATTTATATATTTATTTACTTATTTATTTGTTTATTTGATAATACAGCGCTTGTAAACATCTTTAACAAACTAAGAAATGTAACGTGTAATTAAAATAAAACATTGAGTTGATGGGCTGCGAAACCCGTACAGGAAGCGGCCCTTAAACTGCAATTTCAATCAATATATGGGGTCATGGTGAGTGATTTGAAACCGAGAAATAATTCATGAGAGGTATTTAATACTCATTAGGGCCGCGGACTTTCGACCAAAATATCAGCCAATGAAAGTAAATAATCAAACGAACAAACAAACAAACAAACAGACGGGTACTGAAACTATAGTAAGATGCCATACCACGCGCTATCATGGGATTTATTTATCGATCGTCATTATAAGAAGGTAGATTGACCGTTTAATATATCATTCACTGGCAGTGCACAGGTACCAAAAGATTAGTCCATCAAACGTACGGTATTTCTGCCAAGCTCGATCCCCGGGCCTGTGACTATTAGTCTACTCAAGTCACAGTTCGAGGTCACCAAGATTTGAACCAGAAACCCTAGCTATTTGCATAATGATCTAGTTCATTAGCTAAATCTGTCCCACGAACAATCCTCCATACATTTTTTTAAAGAGCCAACTTTGTATTATCTGCAGTGTCTCTTCTGAAAACTCTCTTCACTGTGTTTGTGATATGATCAAGGTCCGGGAGCAAATGACGAACAGATATATTGATGGGCCTGTTAATATGTAGGCCTATTTCCGTCAGGTATGGTTAGCTGCGGTTAATAAAGTATATTAAAAGGGTCAATCCATATAGGATCAAATAGATCGTATATAAATTAAAAGCAGGTAAATACTACACGTACGTATAGACAAACATACCCACACGCACAAGCTGCTTTGTGTTCAGTTAACCCCGGTATAGCATTTTGACCCGTTTATGGCCTTTAATCGTCTTCCCCCAAGTCAGCTTTTTACGATCCTGTTGGCAGCGGGTGATATCCTCGTGGGTCTCAGCCAAAGTTTAGCCTGAACCACGCCATCTTGGAGGTAAATAAACGCGACCTTTGTATTCAGTGGGACTTAGAAGTTATTTATGCAGGGACACTGGAAGATGTTTGTGACGGGTGGGGTAATACAGGCACGGCGGAACAGGGGGGGCCGGGGGGGCCATGGCCCCCCCAATATTTTCAGCAAAAAAAAAGAAAAGACAAAACAAAACAAAATAAAACAAACCAAAAAAACCCCGAAAAAAGGCAGAAACTGATAAAATAGAAAACGATAAAGCGAAAAACCTATATCTGTATTGAATGCAAATTTTACTTTTCAATAAGCATGAGGGGCATCCTTGCTCATTTCATCATCTCAATTAAGTCATGGTTTGTCTGTCAAATCCGTGCTTTTACACTACAAACATGTCCATGAACGAATTATTGCCAGTCAATATCTCCATCTGGTTGCTTTGGAGTCAGATGGTTTTTTTTTTGGTTTTTTTTTTAATTTGTCCATAGCAATAATAAATATATACAGTACAAACATTGATCTCGATTAATTAGTTGGTACACTGTTTATGTTTTATGAGTCAGATGTTTATAGTCTACCCGAGATTTTTTTTTTAAGATACGCCCTCATGTTGTTTCCTCTTGGACTTCAAAGAGTTTGTCCTTCAGCTTCTTCTCTACTTAGGGAGCTTCTTGAAATAAGAACATGAGTTCCTTGATTGGAATGGCATATGCCGGTTAGGCAAATCGAATACACCATGTCCAGTGTGGTGTTCTGATCTGGATGGATTAGAGTTCCAGTTGGAATGGCTTATGCCATTCCCCTCTTGTTATGGCATAGCCATCCTTTGTCTGCCCAGTTCCAAAATGTATGCCATGGAGTTCCTAGGAGTTCCAATTCTGTGCAGCAAGATTTTAACATTGTAAGAGATGCTTTTTATCGAGCGAATACTTTGGAAGATCTTTTTAGTCGGGTGACGGAGGATTGCATCTTGGGTTATTTGAGCGAAATCGGGCTGTGACATAAGTTTTGATGTGTGTCTGTTTTAATGCTTTAGATCACTAAGTTAGGGACTTCACTTGAGTATGTAGAATTTTGTTTGATCGTCGCTATATAGCTGAAATATTGCTGAACGAGACATTAAACCTTAATTCTCTCTCTCTCTCTCTCTCTCTCTGTTTGGAATGCCTTATGTCAGTGCCTAGCATGCCCCAATTTCAAGAAGCTTCCTTAAACTGAGCTTTAATCTAATTAAACGGAGATTCCACGAAGGTAGCGTACTGCCCAAAAACACCCTCCGTCCGTTGGTTGATATTTTAAACGGGCAGTTACAGTAATACATGTACAGCCCTAATCTGCCTACAAGACCTGGTATGGAGATCCGGTAAACACAACTGTATCATGGAGGATGGCTCATTCACACTCATAAGTTGACCTGTGTTCGGCTCCACAACAAGCATGACAAGTAGAAAACATCTGTGTTGTTTAGATATCTTTTGATTGAAATGATATATATTTAACATTTAATTTATTTCTACTTCCGAACATTCTAATTTTCTTGACGGGGAATATAAAAAAAATTAGAAACAACAAAACAGGCAAAAAATACAGAGATTACATGTGTGAAGATTTCTTGTTTTATTCCTCGGAAATACGCTAGAACGCGTCTCCGGCCATCTAAGACCCCTGGAGCTTCCGGGGCCTGGGCGGCCCCTGGACCCTCGCCTATTTGTGCTGTGATAGTGGCCCCCCCAATCACCAATTGCTTCCGCCGTGCCTGTAATATCATTAATTTATCGCGCATAGGTGGTATCCGCGCATGTATGCTCATGTAAATCCTAAATCCACGCAAAGGATCGATCGATAAACCGGAGATGATGTCATTACGCGCCCGTTATTGTAGTGTATAATGCGCCCAAAGAGCTGGAATTCGATGTAAGTCCTGGTTACAGGCGAAGCCATCTGTGGGTGGGAATGGTCTTGTCTGTGCGAGTCGGTGTCTGGGAAATTCTGAGGTCTCCAATATAGATATACTCAGGGATCGTGGTGATGGTCGTGACAGTGGTATATCATGTACATATAAAACACGTGTACAGCATTAGATCATATCTAATCATTGAGTAGTCAACATATCAAATATCTGTACGTTTTGTCGGAAAACCGCATGTGGTCCAGAATAAACACATTTCAGTTCTCATAGAGCAGGTCATTATCGAGCCTATCCTGCCCGCCCCCAAATCAGGCAGCCTCGCAGTTAGCCAAGTTGACATGGCTTCGTACGTTCCTACTACGCCATGATTCCTCTCATTGAACTTACATGTACACTCCGGGATCACACGGCTCCCAACTCTCTGTCCATTGTTTTTATCGAGTTCGGCAATCAGTTTGATTGCCGTGAAGAGCTCGTCCGTCTGCAATCAATCTTCAAACATCAACGGTCGTTTGAATTCCTTGTCTCTGCCGCCATGTTATTCATACGGGTCACGTGATCGGCACGCTAACAACATGGCGGCCGAGACAAGGAATTCAAACGACCGTTGATGTTTGAAGATTGATTGCAGACGGACGAGCTCTTCACGGCAATCAAACTGATTGCCGAACTCGATAAAAACAATAGACAGAGAGTTGGGAGGGGTTGATTTATTGCCGGATAGAGCCGAACGACTCCTGGAGCCGTGTGATCCCGGAGTGTACATGTAAGTTCAATGAGAGGAATCATGGCGTAGTAGGAACGTACGAAGCCATGTCAACTTGGCTACCTCGCAGTACTCTCATAAACAAACAAGTTATGTGGCTGTCCACTCCAATACCCTACGAGTGCCACTGACACCATGCAGGGCGTACACCTCAAACACTATCGCACGCCAGAGCACAATACTAAGGCAGAGTCTGTTCAAAGGAAATACGGATGCCGAGATGGGCGAGTCGTTGAAGGCCAGAGAAAAACATTTTCAAAGTAGAGGGTATTTGATAGAGGAAGCCGAAATTTTAGCCCATAAATACAGTATACGACGGTATTTACCTCAACAGTATATCAATCTCGTGGTCAATATGTAATCGCTGAACAAGGACCCAGCTGGAGATCGACCAAACAGCGTCAAGGTTTAAAACCCCGATCATGAGATGCGCGGAGGCGTATTGTGACTTCCGCTATTAATACCCACGCCGTGGCAATCGAGTATAAATTACAACAGGCGCACATCCACATGCGCCCCACATCAGAAAAAAACGATTTATGAACAGTATATCCCGTTGTCGCTCAAAATAAAGAGCGATTCGACACACCGAGTCATCATGAAGACCATGCATAATTGAAGATGATATAGGGTTACCACCCACGGGGACTCTGAAAATGGGGCCAAATTCCGAAAACAGCTGTTCCAGAACATGTTGCCTTTACAGGCTGCCATGTTGCCATTGCCTTTACAGTACCTCGGACTGGACGAAGTCGACGCATATTAGGTGTGGGCCAGAGCAAATGGACGATGTGTATCAGCACGGATATTAATGATCATAAAGACGTCAAATGGTGCTCCCAACAAGGGTGGCTTCTCCTTGGACAAGGGCGAACACCGTCGATGATGACACAACAAGGCCACAGCATTACACCATAAAGCATATGGGCACATGTGAATAATATGTGTAATGTGCAACTGATTTTGTCTCGTCGTCTCTTTGTATGTTGATGGAGAGGTGTCTACAGGCATTTACGCCTTTCCATACCACGCACGTTAACGCTTACAGTATAGGAAACCCTTGTTGTAATTATAATTTTTGATGCGCCGACCTCCGGTTGCGCGGTGGCACGTGTCACGCAGGCGCGCTGTCTTCCGGAATCACAGCGTATGCACAGTGTGCACTTCCTGTGTGGGGTCACTGCAGATTGCACTCATAACATGAAACATTTTTTTGTGAGGCGAATAGCGATTTTGACAGAGAGGACTGTTGTTGCAGTTTTGGCGAGAAGTCCCTGAAAGTGATGTTCTGTGCAGACAGCTTTTCTGCAATGGATTTGAAGTACGCCTACAATCAAACATCTCCGTTCACCAAGCCAATTTCTATGCTCACACCCTGAACTTGCCTTGGTCGGACGGGCTGCCATTATTGTTCAAACACAGCCTGTAGCCTCATGATTAGGCATTAGGCCTTATCCTTTAGCTTTCCGAAACGTGCTTTGAGACGGCGTCAGCGATTGACTGGCATTTTCATTCCGTCAGCCTACAGAGGAGGCATGTTCCGTGTTTGATTGGTTCGTAAGATGAAATTGTCATTTCTGATTTAAAACAATAATGGCAGCGCGTAAGACCAAGGCAAGTTCGAAGTGGGAACGTAGAAACTGGTTTGGTGTAACGAAGATGACAATCAAAGTGAATTAGGCTCGAACACCGTGGCCACTTTTCAGCGGCTTATGACATATGTTATATGGGATGACTTGAAAGAACGATAATCGTCTACTTCGACGACATTATCATCTGATCGACTACTTTACTCGAGCATTTGGATCGTTTGGAGTCCGTTCTAAAGAAGATTCGAAAGTGCCACTTTATCAAGAGGTGAAATTCATGGACATGTGCTTTCTAAGTGGTGAATGGCTGGTCCACTCCAACAACCTTGCGTTATCTAAGGCCGTCCTCGGATTTGCGTCTTACTAAGGACAAGATATATATCTGGTTGGTCATATTGTAGAATTTTCGGTCTTCAAGACGACAAGGGCTTAGATATTATAACGCAAGGTCGTCTGTTGACGCGGGAGATGGTGTCTACAAAACCCGTTCCAGATATATAGATTCCAGCTCGGCTACGAGATTTTTCGAAGATTTGGACGGATTACAATTACAAGCGTCTAGTCCGTCATTCATAATCCAGCCGTCGTCCATTAGAGAATATCCGCGTCCATAATCCAAATTACAACAACGACGGATTTCTGATGATATATATAGTTTTCACTATATGCATTTTCATTCCAGCTTACAACATTTGTGAACTCTGCCGGTGGTGGCAGGACAGTGCGATAGTATATCTGTCATTAGGAAAGACCTGACATTCTCTTTTATACTGCCCTAATAAATGAGTACATAATAAATGGTCAAGCTGACTCGTCAAATCTTCAGGACAGTTGTGACTCGTAGACACGCACATCATATTCGGGATTACCAAGTACAATTACACAACCATTTTTTGTATTAAACCCAATAAATCGAAATTATATAACTGTTTATGTTTTACAAAAACCTGACCTAAAAGGTCATGAAATGGAATCTCGGAAATAGCTTAATCAAAACAAGCGGCACTGAAAATAAGCTAAAATACGACTTCTAGTTTGCATGCAAAAATTGCTGTGACAGGTATGGTGGCTAAGAAATTCCATATTTCACACATCCCCCAGAAATGGAAGATGGATGATACTATCGGAGAAAGTACATTCATCTCAAAGTAGAAAAACAAAATGCATAATTCATTAAAATGATATCCACAGTTCAGAGAATAGTCCGTATTCATAGCTGAGTTCGTTATCCGCAATATCAGTCAAATAACCTAAACGATTATTCAATTATCATAGTCCATGTTCATAGCGTAAGGTCATAATTCCATAGTTATCAAAAATTTTCAACGCAAATACTCTAGGTATGTGATAAAACATGCCAGTCACACCGCAAGTATGACCAAAACAATTGCCTGAAAACATTTCAAGCACCTCAGTCGCGAAGTCAAAATAATGTATCAAAACATGATACAAAATCAAAACAATTGATGGAAAATCCTTCGAGTACCTCAGCTGCGTATCCAAAATAGTTCACCAAAACAAAACAAAATACATGTAGAACAGCATTTAAATGAATTGAAATGTCAAAACAGTTAAACATTAGGACCTTATGTTACTCATTATGAAAGCTAGAAGTTTTATGGTTGACATGGACACAATATGTACTGCACATAAGGAAGTTGTCAATACGTGTTAATTGAAACCAATTTGTCAGCCAACATCTTAGACTTATATTTGAGGATCCAAACAATAATAATAAAAATTCAAGATTATACAAAAACAAATAACCACATTTAACCACAAATATCCAGGCTCCTGTAGCCTAATCGGGGATTGTAAGGGCTCGCCAGCCGACATCAACTAGGCTTTCAAAGCCTTCCAAAATGTTGAAAGCGACGTTAAACCCTATTCACTCACTCACTCACTCAAAGCCTTCCAGCATTACATGCTGCAATCACTAGTACGTACATGTACTCATTGTATCAAGGACCTATCAATTTACGCGATAACCCTACTTCCACTTAGCTCAAATGCGTTAAGTGTTTAGCTTACCAGCTACAGTATTATGAAAACTGATCGCGATAAATGTCCTAATACAAAATCATTCGGGAACCACATCACAATGTTCTCATTCAAAATTCCAATCTTAATAAATTAAAATCCTATATGCTTCTCTATCGTATGGTCGCTACAGCGACCATACGATAGAGAAGCATATAGGATTTTAATTTATTAAGATTGTCAAAATTCAAACTCTAAATTTATCAATTTGCAAATCACTAAATTTACCAGTCACAAAATTCATGCAATCTATCAGTTTCATCATTCATTTATCAACTTCACTGGGTATGCAGTATTATCGATAATAAACAAAACAAGACATACTCAATATACGAAATATGTCAGCAGTTCATATAAAGCATTACCATGGCACACATAAGATGATCGTTCAATACCTGTTACCAACCTGTCTGAGAATTCAGTCCAGAATGTTCCATTAAAGTTATGAGAATACAATGTCTCAGAGTTCGTTAGGGCATGTCCCATTCCTGTAAATTACAAACCGTTCATCACGCGCACTATTGCCAATCAATGGGAAAGTCACAACGTCAGACAGAAAGTTCAGAGAAGTCCAGGCAGAAAATATATCACAACACAGTTATGTTCAATCACTAACCATTTATAAGGTTCTGCTAAGCGAAACGAATCAAACTGTACCTGTAGATACTGTATCCACGGAATGAACTCGTTCCAGAGGTTTCTTGTACACGCTGTCACATCGTCAAGGAAGAGGAGAAACATGTCGCTGTTATAGGAAGGAACGGTGTTTGGGTCGATCTCATCACTGAGATGATGGACATCACGTGGCAGTTGTGGACATCAGTTTGGAATTCCGTCCAGTCAGAATTACAAGGCAGCAGGTGCAAAAAGGAAGGAGGGACCTTTGTCGACAAACGATGAAGAAACTGCTAGCATGTCGTCGAAATATCCTCGCGAATGGAAGCGAGGCTACCACCAGCGGTACAGCGCCAAAGATGCTGGAAAACGCAGACGTGGAAATTTTTCAGATGTTGTTGTTCACTAATGTTCTCGTTGTCTCCGGATTTTTTTTTTTCTATCCTGGCAAGCTCGCCATTGTAGAAGGCGCATTGCTGATGGTATATATAGTTCCAGCTGGCAACATTTGTGAACTCTGCCGGTGGTGGCAGGACAGTGCGATAGTATAACCGACTGTATATATGAATAATATTTAATAACGATAAAATTAGATCATCACAGTAGTGCCAATTACGTTACCGTCACTTAACAGGCCAGGTAGTACACTAGTGTTTGTCAACAGTGATCAAGTTTAATATTCTTGAGAACAGGTTGTAGTTCTGTCCTCATGTATGTTACAACTTTGAAGAAAGATGGTTCTATCTTCTCACATGTGTAAATTCAATGTCTGATATACAGCAGATCGACAGTTGATAAAGCTAACAGGGTTATTTGAGAAACAAGTTGTCGACACTAGTCTACCCGAGTTGATCCACTGTCTTAAGAGTTCTCATTGAAAATTGAAGTCTGTGAATTCGAAAAGCATAATAACGTAGTTGTTGGTTGTGTATTTTATAATTTTGACAACATTTGGCTATCATCGACAGGTTCAGAAAAAGCCTGGTGCTTGTTTTCGAATGAATAGAGATGCGAGCAGCTGTCGGTTGGGAAAAGTATTGATTTAAGAACAGGATGGTGAGCTACGAGTAATCGTCCACGCTTCTGGCATGGCATACTATGACGGTCTTCTGGCCCAGTCACTGAGCGAATCTTTCGTCCCACACTCGCTGCGCGAAGTAGGTACTTTATTACAGGATAACATGTGAACGTCAGACAAATGAGCTTAAAAAATCAGTAATTTAAATGTTATTTAACATGACTACCTCTAGCATACTACTACAACATATTTTCTTTGGATTCGAATTTTTCTAAAATTTAATGAAGATGATAAATTTCGTCGTTTGAATCAGCCGAATTTCGTCAAATTTGGATTAAACACAAAAAGAGACGTTCAAAATCCTTCTTTGCCGCTGTAGCTGACGCATGCGTACAGCCGCAAAGCGCGTTCATCGATCCGTGACGAGTGAATGCTATAGTATTAAAGGTCGTCACGCATGACTGGCGTCAGTTGGGCACAACTCGGCCTGCTGGACCAGTCGAAGCTGCGAACCGTGAGTTAGCTCCCCTTTATAAAAGCATTCCAAAGTTATCTGCGCATAAGTTTTACCGCTATCGGGATGGAAGCACCACGGCACTCAGAACGTGGATCGGGTTATTTAATTGGGAAAATAGAAAAGTTAGTCTTCAAATGAAACGGGCAGTGTGTGATAAGCTCAGAACATACCTGATGAGTGCGAACTTCCCACCGATGACAATCCATTCCCTGATCCGATCTTATGACAAAGGGTAAAGTTCCGGCCTTGGAGCAGATGCGGCTAAACGAACTGGCATGGTTCAACTTCTTCTTCCAGATTGTCAGAGATGGAGAACGGCCTGACATCAGGCACTGTAGAGAACCCTGTGACAAGCATTCTTGGAATCAGCAGCTTTGGAAGGGACGTTAAATCCTCCTCACTCACTCACTCACTCACTCGGACGCGTTGCATGGAGCGGTATTTCAGAATATTCGATTCCTGTGCTCGCTTAGAAAGCGGTCGCAATCAGGGAGTAACTTTCTATCAACCTCAGTTTTCTGCGAAGGTGCGCGAAAATTCACACAAACTTTCATCATTTCAACTCCATGGTGCACCCCAAGGTCGACATGCTCACTCCTATATATGGGTTAATGTATTGAGGTGTAGGTAACCGCTTAGTCTCATCTGCGCCCCTTATCCGATCATATTTGTCCTTTCTCTACTACTGATGTCATCACGGTCACGTTACATGTTTCTCTGCATACACTCCAGGGTCTACTTATCTATACCTAAGGGCCAAATGCTACTAGTTACCCCTATGTGCTAGTGCAAAAGACTGTACGTAGGCATGTATCAAGTGCGCACCCGAGCGTACCTGGGCTTTCTCTAATACTGGGGACGTCACAGATGACGTTATAGTCGCATGGGCAACACTCGAGTCGTATTATACATCACGACAGCGTCCTATATTCAGCGTCCTTGTGTCCTATATTTGGAACCAGGATGACCCCATGCGCACTCCAGCATGCTCCGTCACTACTACTTCTCGACTGCGCATGAGCACTATAACGTTACTTCCGACATAAAACACCGCAATTGTAGCCTACACCACGAGATCTTCCCTCAGTCTTATCCTACATAACGACAGTTTCAAGACTATTCCCTGCTCGCCTATCACGAAATTATCCACCAATAGGCGGTCCTCAACGTTTGTGCATGCGCACCATGACGTTTCCAGACACAACACGACTTATTCTACAGAGAAAGATTTCAAAACGACACCACGCGACATATTTGAACCCAAGGACGGGCCCTAGATCACCCAACCAGGATCCCGCGCGAAGGAAAAGGCCTTTCTCTACTACCCCTTGGCTGCGCATGCACACCGGGACGTCACTTGCGAGTCCTAGATACACCACGAGAGCTTCAAGACGACACCAAGCACGGCCCATTTGGACATAGGGCGGCACCTAGATTGCCCAAAACACGCCCTTGCGTAGCCAAAAATGCAATTCATCCACTACTTCTCCACTACGCATGCGCATAATCACAGTCACACAATGGCCAGAACATCCTATGACTACACAATGAGACTTTCAGTGCAACACCCGCCACGACTCAGTTGGACCCAGTATGGCCCCCAGATGACCCAAACACACCCTTGCGCACCCCGAAATGCCATCGCATGCACACTATGACATCACTTCCAAAAAATACCATGCCAATCGTAGTCTACATCATGGGGGCTTTCAGACGACACTCTTCAAGACCCAGTTGGACCCAAGATGGTCCCTAAATGGCTCAAACACGCCCCTGCGCACCCTAAAATACCATCTTCCGATACTTCTCGATTTGCGCATGCGTACCATGTCGTCACTTCCAGTAAAATCACGCCAATCATAGTCTAAATGACGAGGACTTGAAGACAACACCCTCCGCGACCCATTGGGACCCAGGATGGCCCAAATATAACCCAAACACGTCCGTGTGCACCACCAAAATTCCATCTTTCTCTACTATTTCTCGGCTGTGCATGCGCACCATTCCGTCACATCCGGTTAAAAATATCGTCAATCGTAGTCTACACTGCGAGAATTTAAAGACGGCATTCTACAAGACCCAGCTGGACCAAGGATGGTCCCTAGATCATCCAATCACCGCACCTGATGTTCTTTCTCTATTACACCTTTGAGTACACTGTAAGCCGCAGATTCCCATCAGAAAGGCCATGGGGTAATTTATATGAGTACAGCTCACATAGTCAATTTTGGAACAATGCAGATTAACGTATATAAACGCAAGTGCACTTCCACTATATTTTAAATTACCAACCATTCGCTCTTTGAAAGAGAGGAAAATCGATGGTTTTCTTCCTTTTTTCTCATTTCCATGCTGTGCTGTAGGCCGAGAGAAGACCCGCCCACCAACAAGAGGAGAAACCGCTGTGGGTAAAAAATGAAAATAGAATACGGAATAGCTGGAGTGCACCCTTGTGCAAATATGGACATTTTTAACGATTCTCGTTATTTATTTATATCTGCTACATCTTCTTTCGGCTACACCAGCTGAACTGTCAATTCTAAATGGGTAATTGTTCAGTGCCCTCTTGACGGCGAATTACCTCCCTGGTCCACCAAAACAGCACTCTAGTCATAGTCTACACCATGAGAGCTTCAAGACGACACCCTACACGGCCAATTTGGACAAAGGATTGTCCCTAAATCGCCCAAGCACACCCCCATGCGCACCCCTAAATAAAATGCCATCTTTCTCTTCTACTCCCCGACTTCGCATGTGCACCATGATGTCACTTCCCACTGAAGCCAGTCGTAGTGTACATGCTGAGAGATTCAAAGCGATACCCTACATGACCCATTCAGACCAGTTATGGTCCCTACATTATCGAAATACGTCTCCGCGTACCCGCAAAATGCCATCTATCTCTACTACTTCCCGACTGTACATGTGCACCATGACGTCATTTCTGGTCAAACATCTCTCTAGAGATTTCGCCTTTCTATACTACTAACGTAATCAAAAATAGTTGACAATGATATACAAGTTACAGTCACATGATCAAACATGTCGGTCATATACTTGATTCTGACCATGATCTCCGCTGCTGCTGCTGTTGATGATTATGATGATGAACCGATCTAAACGTGTGTGCCCCGGAAGCCCAATATTCTACTGCTGATGCCTGCTGCATATGTTGCATCTGCAACCTTTCTTGGTGACTTTTCCATTTGACATACCCGTACACATGTAAACTGCATTCGCCAAAATATAAAACATACGGCGGACTGATCCATAATGGTAAACAAACTATGTTAGCATTTTTTCCAGCATGGTTGTTGACATACATACACACTGGGACAAACACCACCATTTATTGTTGGACATAAGTCATTGAACTGAAGTATATTTCATTCACCAGTAGCTCGGATAAAGTGATTTCGGGGGGGTTAGAAATGATTGATATGTTCATTCTGTCAAGTAGTTCCAGCTTAACCAGTTAACCCTTTTACCAGGATGACTGTTAACTTCTGACAGATTTAAAGGGGATTGAAATTATTTGTGATTGGCTAAATCACAAAATGGTAATTACCTGAAAGGCAGATTTTGTTCCTCTGCATGATTTATGTGTATATAGACAATAAAGAGTCTGTTATTGAGGAGGAGGCATGCAGCTCAGAGTGCAAGAGCTGACAGCAATCTCACACTTTTGTTGAACAAAATAAGATCGACATTTGCCATATTATGTCAGCTGCGATTGGCCCTTTTTTTTCTTTCTTTTTTAAATTGAGAAAATGTTACGCCAGTCACCGTGTTATTGCCCTACTGGTGGAGGCATCATTTATAGCATCTAAATAGAAATAACATTAATCGTCGCTGAGATTGGCCATTCACCTGATGTGTACCGGTAATAAAACTAGAGGCTCTATATTTTGTGTGCAGAATGGAGCATATATTTTCTAAAATGGCTTTGGTTTCGTGTTTTTCGATCTATCGTATACGGTACTAAGTTCTTTCAGAGGCAATTTAGAAGTTGGAAAAGTAAACAAAAGAATTATTGTTAATAACAACTGCTTTGTTTATTGGCTGATTAGCTGATAAACAAGTTGTTATTCAATTCGTTTGGTTATCATATTATATTATATGTTAGATTGTGCTGTCTCTAGGTTACATCATATAGAAAGTAGTTTTGTGATATTACCTTTAGCTAGTCCAAACTCCGTTGTTAGCCGTCCTCATGCGCGTCGCTAGGATTTTTCAAGGGGGGGGGGGTCGATTATCATAGCACTTTAGGCGAGGGTCCAGGGGCCGCCTAGGCCCCGGAAGCTCCGAGGTCCTAGATCGCCGGAGATGCGTTCTAAGCGTTTTCCCGGAATTAAATCTGAACATAATGTATGCAGATTTAGGGTTATATTATACAGCTCTGGGATCTTAGATGAGCTTAGATGGCCTGAGATGCATTCTGAGCGATTTCCAACAATTAAACTAATACATCATTTGTCAAATATCAGTATTATATTTTATTCTCTTCATCTTGAAAACACAATAATAATGCTTTGGGCCGATATACCTCGTAGGCGAACTCAGTGGCGTCGGAACGTAATTGAAAGTGGGGGACCACTATCACAGCCCAACAGGCGGGGGTCCAGGGGCCGCCTAGGCCCCGGAAGCTCCGGGATCCTAGATTGCCGGAGATGCGTTCTGAACGTTTTCCCGGAAATAAAACTGATCATAATGCATGCACATTTATGATTCTATTTTCACGATTTTTTTCCGCAATTATGAGCATGCATCGATATTGAAAACATCGCACCTCATGCCTTCATCCATTTGACGTTCTAGTTATATTCAAAACATACAAAACGATGACTTATAGTTCTTAGAGCGGGGGGGGAACCAATATGCCTACAGATACGATTCATTCACACAAAGATACAACAAGGAAATCCTCACAGCCCAACAGGCGAGGGTCCACCCAGCCGAAGTTCCAGATCTCAAGAGACGCGTTCTAAGAGTTTTCCCAGAAATATATTCGAACGTAATGTATGCATATTTATGGTTCTATTTTCACGTATGTTTCGCATTTATAAGCACTCATCGATATTGAAAAAATCATGCTTCATGTCTGAATCCATTTGACTGTTTAGTTACATTTATCACATAAAAAAAACACATAAAAAAACGATGACTGTTACATCATGGAACATTAGAACCATTATGATAGCGATTCGTTTACACAAAGCTAAAATGAGCCATCCTCACAGCTAGCCTGACAGGCGAGGGTCCGGGGGCCGCCTAGGCCCCGGAAGCTCCGGGGTCTCCGGTTGCCGGAGATGCGTTTTACCCGTTTTCTCGGAAACAGATCTGAACACAATGTAGGCCTATTCATGGTTCTATTTTCACATTTGTTTAGTATAAACTCGCATCGATATTGAAGAATATGCCGGACTCCATTTGACTTCCTGGTTTTATGTGGGGACATGGTCAGTTGGGATGCTGAAAAGTGAAAAGTGGGTGGACAAAAGATATTAGGGCTCCCCAAATCAAAAGTGGGGGAGAGGGGGGGGGGGGGCTGGCCCCTCCGCTTCCGACGCCACTGTAACCATGTTAAAATGATTGAAACTAAACATCATCATATCACTTTCCGATTCATATGTCATTTCATGACTGTGAACATTAAACTTTTGCTGAAAATATTGCTGAATGTATAATATTGTGTAGAATATGAAACTGTGTATCATGGATTATATCTCGTGGCCATGGTGAAATACTGACTAGAAAAAAATTAAACTGATATATTTTCCGGAAATGAAATATCACGAATGTAGTATAGCCTTCAGCAAAGCTTATACATATACAGCTTTCAGTTTATTGCCCGTTTTGCACTTCGCCAACGGTAGACCGAGGCTGCCGATGCTTCATTATCAAATCCACACGCATCGAGCAGAAGGAAAAAAACACATGACCAGTTAGTGTTAATGATTAATTGAATAGTAAATTCGCATGCTTTATCCGTCGAGGGTTTCCCTGCGGTATCAGTCGAGGGTGGAGTCTCATGAACAGAGCTACAGCTCTTTTATAATCCACTTTATGACCATAAAACGGAAAGTCCTGTTGAGCGAACTGACGCGTCACTACTGGAACGGAGCATGCTCACGAGCCTGGAGACGGACATTTTTTATTTCCTTTTTGCTTTTTTTGTGTTGTTTTTGTTTTCTCTGTTTTTTTTTTTTGCTTTTTCTTCTGTTCTTTTTTTTTTTTTGGCGCGTCCAAGGGGGGGTCGTTCGCACCTGACGACCCCCCCCTAACGACGCCCCTGGTCCTCATATATACACATGTCTTGTCTGTATACTCTATATGTGCACTTGACCCGAGACGGGTGTGAATGTGAATAAATACAATATATACAATATGTTCGTGGCCTTAGAAAGCAATAGGTTTTGCTGACAAAAATTCTTGATGAGATAATAAGCCAGATCGTCCCGTGATTAGAGGCACGCGACTTTGAAATAGGAAGCAACCCACTGCTTTACAGGAGTGTACAGACCTGGTCAGCTGTGCAAAACATAACACAGGGGAGACCAAAAACAAGGTCAAGGTGACCGAAATCTCCGACCTCTGCGTGTGACCAATCGGAATGGAGGAAAAAGGTCACCTGACTAACCGAGATATGACTTCATCCAGTTGGTAAAAATTCACGTCGGCTGTGCATCGAATGTTCTTTGTCGTTGTTAATAGTTTGCAAGTATTTGTTTGGCAATTTGTTTAATTATTGATTGCTCTCTCTTCATCAGCAACGAAGAAGCTTTGTTGTGAAAAGAAGTGCAAGAAGCTATTCGAATATAATGGAGGTTGTGCAGCAGGAAAATGTCAACAACAACCAGCAGCAGAGGGCCCAATCGCAAAATGGCGAGGTTGCACTTCCAATCGATGATTTCAACGGAAACTTTCCTAGGTCGACAACAGACTCTGCGCTGTTTGACAGTGCTAAAAGTAACCGAATTATTCGAAAGGCGAAACGACCAAGTAAACAACTGACAAGGTCCGAGTCTGACCCTGAAGGACAAACATTAAATTCAGTTGGAAATCGTGCACCATTTTCTAAAAACAGTCGAAAATCCCGGAACGGCAGGGGTCGAGGTTTGCCGAAGAAAGGTGATGTCATTGTTCAAGGATTGTCATCTGGAAATAGTTGGATAAAAATGTGATGCTCACTTCTCATCCGTTTTCAGTCTGCAAATGAAAGTGCAAGTGGTTAGACGAATGCTTTCTGTAGAGACCACGTGGTCTGTGGTCGCCATTATTGGCTTGTTTGTAAACAAATCTAGGCTCCTTTGCTTGCCACATCATGACCTACTTTGTGCATTTCTAATATATCTGTGATATATGGTTCATGGCTCATGAATAATAATTGTTGTTCAACTACTAAGATCAAAACTTAGTTAAAACTGGGTTATTTTGTGCTGTGGGATAGTTGTGCAAAATAATAGTGTACACATGTACAAAATATACCTGGTAATTTCTAGATGAGCCTCCGCTCCTCAGTAAATAAGAGAGCTCGAAGTCTAGACAATTTATTTATAGAAAGTGATTTGAATGACGGGACTGACCCCCAGTCCAATGCAAGACATCCTCATATTTAACGCGTTGATCGAGGTATTATACCTTGAGCTGCAAAGCTCTTGATTTTATCTAAAATGGTGCTTTTATACATCTTGTCTTATTTGACATTTCGCTTGTCTCTCTTGGTTTGTAGAACGTTACAACGTTCTAGTGGCAGGGTTTTTCTAGCCGTTTTTTCATCGTGGTTACCACGATGAAAAACAATATATATTGAGTTTTGCAGAGAATTTCAAATTGAGTTTTGATAAAAAAAAATTGAGTTTTGCGATTTTTGCCGTTTTCGTGCGCGAATTTGGAGATAAATAATGCCGCATGTATTTTAATTATCAGTAATTATTGGTCGTAAAAGAAATAAGTAAGCAAATCTAAGTAAAACGAATGAACCGTCACAGCGCGAGTCAGCGCGAAGGCGACTGAAGAGCCGCCATCTTGGTTCACATTCTTGGGGAAAGCCCTATCAAAACGAGGCACAGTCCTTTTCTAGCGAGGATTCCCTCGTGTCCAGCACGTGGCAGTAAAGTTTTAACTCCGGCACTTTTGATGGTCACGTACCAAAGCCATCGTGGTTTTAGTTTATGGATCAGTTGTTTCCTCATCAACCAGTTCATTTAACCATCCAAATTTATCTGATGAAACGCTTTTGAGCGAAGTGGTCGGGCGCTTCACGTCTTCACTCCCGACAACAACAACACAGACTGTCGACGAATACTCGTAGCTTGAGGACGACGGACATACAAAATTCGTCGCCGTGGACAGAGAATCCCTATCTTCAGTCAGTGTAAAAGAAATAAAATAAGATTTCAATAAGAAAATTCAAGTAATAAATTCTGCAGTTATCTTTAATATTGGTCACAAGTAAGAGTTTTTCCCCTTGATTTCTGTTTACACAATGCGTGTGCATTTGAGTTTTACTGTCTACCATAATTATTTACATAATGTTTCAATTAAAGTAAAGCAAACTTAAAATGTCTCTTTAGAGAATAATTATTTCATAAATATTTTTTTCTGGCGATATGAGAGATTTCAGAGTGTATAAATCTGTAAAAAAGGAATGTTGCCAGGTTATCAGGGGTTTTTCTAGACACTTTTTTCATCGTGGTAACCACGATGAAAAACAATTACAAATTGAGTTTTTGCAAAATTTTGTAAATTGAGTTTTATTGCCGAAAATTGAGTTTTCTAAAATTTTGAGAATTTACGCGCCGAAGGCGCGCGAAAAATTGAGTTTCTACGAAATAAATTGAGTTTCTGAGTAATCTAAACTGAGTTTCGTCGTCTGTTATCCCGTCCCCCTCCCCCAAAACCCCCGCGAGAAAGAAAAAAAAAACGTGTGACCAGCCACGCCACTCGAGTCGAGATAAGCACTCAGGATTTGTAACTGATGTGCAGACAGATAACTTGTGTACCTTTATTATTCAATCGTATAGCTCCGATAAGGACGTCTGGTCTTGAACTGTTCTCATTTCAGTCGTATAGGTCCGATAAAGACATTGTCCTGAACGTTTCTCATTTCAAAGCAAATTGTTCGGCCACGTTTTCGACGATCGAACTAGTCCGCCATTTTGATATTTCAAAGTTACGTCCCCTCTTTTTAGTCCACTCGGGAACCACTGCTGTCATACTGCTGTGGCTTATGAGTCTGGTCTCCGAGACACGCTGTCCGTCAATCTCCGGAACCAAGACAACGGGCAAGCATTTTCTCTCTCAGTCAACATTTCACTTGGATGCGTGTGACGTTGAAAGACGTTTCCCCAGAAACAAGAAACGAACAAAACAGACATTCCCCAAAATACAGCTGATGTACCATTTGGGAATAAATACACAAAGTGAGCAATGCAGATTGGTGTAAAAACAAAAGATCCACACTCTCTCCTGCGCAACTGGGGATCTACATGCGGGGGCATATGCTATAACATACAAAATATACGTTTTTATGAATAATTTTATTTCTGCCCGATGGAAATTTCTGAAACCCCAGTATGTTTTGTAAACAAGTCCCACACCACATACTACAAAATAGGGTGCATATTGAGTTTAATTTGCAATTTTTGGCCATTTATCTGCATTTACCAAGCAGCATTGGATTTTTTTCGTGAAATCCACAAAACTTCACAACCACCATTGTTTTATTTTTTACGTCTCTTATTAACATTTTTATTGCCATTTATTTCTTCATTTCTTTCCTGTCACTTACAAATACCCAGACACTTACAATACTCAACCACCAACTTTGTCAAGGATTGGTTAACTCATGGAAATGGACAAGGGACAATTTTTATTTCTTGACTATAAGTATAGATTTTTTAAACTAAAGTAAGCTATTTGTAGGGAAAATATTTTCACCTTTGACCTATCACAATCCAGAGCTAAAGTACTCTCCCCCACCCCCAAAATAATCGACCAAATAGAACTTCCCGAGATAACTTGGATTTTAAAACTCTCTTGTTTTATTCGCGCTCATTTTTTAATTAAATGAAGCTATCTCTGAGGGAAGTATTTCTACTTAACATCTTTAGCCAAAATATAATCGGCCAATCACAGTTGGATAGCAAACAAACTTGTATGCAGCTATGTATGACACGCAACTTTGCTTGATGAGCTTCATAACATTACTGACATGTTCATTCACGATGAAAAATTGTCGCGAATTTATTTATTGTAAGTGTCCTACTAAAAAGATAAAAAAATTGAGTTTCCAGACTGCATGCGATGAAAAACCCGAAAAAATTGAGTTTTGTTGTTTATTTTGCGCGCCGTAGGCGTGCCGAAAAATTGAGTTTTTCATCTTTTTGAAATTGAGTTATATAAAGGAAAAGTGTCTAAAATAACCCCTGGGTTATATATTCGATCACAATCTTCTCTGTTAACGGTAAATTTTTTTAGCTTCAATAGTTAATAATTCTAGCATCTAGCATGTATGTTTTAGCATAAGGTCATGCTAAACAACCTATTAACTGACAACAGCCGTACTGTGGTTTGGTGTGGTTGTACCGGAGTGCACAAAACATGCACGTAACAAGTGAACGGCTGACTATCTTAGGCCGAAGTTTATATCTTGATCGACAATGCAGCAGCAGTTCTATATGTTGTTGTTGCTCTAAGAAGACACATCATGCTAATGTCGCCTTCAATTGTTGGATGATACACGGCACCCTGTCATGGTTTGGGCCAATGAGTTATCTCGTAACACTGAGTTATTTTAGCAATGTTGTTGTAGACTGTGATATAATTCATGTAAATAGAATTGTCAGTATTTGTTGGTCTCTGAAGAAACATATGACCAAACATGTGACCAACCTCAGTTCTGTACTTGGTGCGATGAAAAAGTTGGAAAAATTGAGTTTCATCATTTTTTTGATGAAAAAGGCAAAAATATTGAGTTTTGTAGAATGTCTTTGCGCGCAAAAAAATTGAGTTTTCACAATTTTGAAATTGAGTTTTGAACAATTTTGGGCTAGAATAACCCCTGTAGTGGTCTCCTTCATTCAAGTTTTATTACCCCTCGGCCGAAGGGTATTGTCGTCGTCATGTACGTCCGTCCGTCTGTCCGTCTGTCCATCACACCTTTCTCGTTACCAAGATATCTTTAGAACGACTTACCCTAGGCACACCAAACTTGCAGAGTACATCCATATGCTCGTGACCCAGAACCCTATTGAATCTGGACCTGATTGGTTGGAAACTTTGGTGGCCATCTTTAATTTATGCGAACCCATCACAGCTTTCTCGTTGCCAAGATATCTTTAGAGCGACTTACCCTAGGCACACCAAACTTGCACTGCACATCCATATGCTCATAACCCAGAACCCTATTGAATCTGGACCCGATTGGTTGAAAACTTTGGCGGCCATATTTAATTTATGCGAAACCATTAATCTTGTGTATCTCAGGTACCATTTCACTGTTCAGTGTGAAACTTGGTCTAGATCATCGATGCATCAAGAAACTTCAAAGGAATGACCAAACCAGTTTCCCTGATTCAGTGGAAACCTTGGCAGCCATTTTTAATTTATGCAAAATCTTTAATGATGTATATCTCTGATACCATTCAAGTGTTTCATACGAAACTTGGTATACAGCATCGATGTATCAAGAGACCTGCAATGTATAACCACATCAGTTCCTCTGAGTTGCGGGAAGGATGGGTGGCCATCTTTAATTTATGCAAAATCATTAATGATCTCCATCTCTGATACCGTTCAAGTACTCGATGTAAAATTTGGTATACATCATCGATGCATCAATAGACTTACGATAAATGACAGTTCTGGTCTTTCTGATTGGGCGGAATCCTTGGTGGCCATCTTTAATTTATGCAAAATCTTTAATGATGTATATCTTTGATACCATTTCAGTGTTCTATATGTAACTTGGTATACAGCATCCATGTATCGAGAGACTTGCAATGAATAACCATATCAGTTCCTCTGAGTGGTGGGAAGGATGGGCGGCCATCTTTAATTTATGCGAAATCATTATGATCTCTATCTCTGATAACTTTCAAATGCTCGATGTAAAATTTGGTATATATCATCGATGCATCAGGACTCTTATATAATGAATAAATACCAGTTTCTCTGATTGGACGGAAACCTTAGAGGCCCTTTCTAATTGCAAAATTTTCATAATCTGTATATTTGTCACTTTACTACTTGGTGTTGCTGAAGTCTTGGTTCAAATTGAATACATTATGAATGGCTGGCGCCCAGAGCCGAGGGGTTTTCAGATGCGCAGCTTCGTATTTAAATGTGACGTCATGCTACGTCGGATGAATGAACGAGGACCACTATAATATCCTGACGTTCCAAAAACAACGGGAGGCAAGCGATGATGTTTTTAAAAGTTCTGGCTCTCGTTTTCTGATGATATAAGTTTTGACTTCTCATATACCCAAAATAAAACAATAACCCACAGAACTATTATCACACATATTCGTAACAACTATAGAAGTTCTTGTTTTATGACATTTTACAGAACATTGGAAAGCTTTTCAGTTCACCTTTAAGAAAATTCCAATATTTCTACTATATTTTGGCAAATTTCCTCCCATATTTTCTCCTATATTTTCACTGTAAGCCACTTGCAGGCTAGTCCAGGCTTTCTTTTTTATACATGTAGCTATAGAACCTTTGCTGTGTAGGTGGGCGTGGCTGTTCTTCCCTACACAGCTGTAGTTCCTTCCCTTTACATTTCATACCACAAAGTTTTGACTTCCGAAACGCAGGCGTTTCGGAAGATTTAGCGGCTGCACAGACAAGAACACAGTAGCTGGTGATAATAAAATGTACCTCGTTATTCTCCTTGTAGTCTTTTGTCACTTCCCTCCAAGTTATAACTCTCGGTATTCCCTCATCCTCAAGTTATCAATTGTTCAAGATTCTAGGGGTTTTGGATAACAGCTGCGCGGCCATTCAACCGTCAGTCATGTTAATTGCCGTCGCACGGACTTTGCCGGAGATGGCGGTGACATTTGAAGACAAGCTGTGGCGCATGCGTGATTTTTCGGGTCAGTTCGATGACAGTCCAACGCATGCGCGTGTAGGTGGGCGTGGCTATCTTCGTTGAGACATTCAAAATATGGGTCCAAAATATGTCAGAAATCTCTGTGAAGGCGTGAATAAAAGATATCTCGAGAACGAGGAATTATTAAGCATTGAGAGTTGGCAGGCGGCGAGAAGGACCAATGTAGAGGAAAATGAGGTTTAGTTTATTACTATTCGCTGCCGTTTTATTTCGTGTGCAGTTAGTATATCGGACAATGTCATTCAAAGTTCAATGTGTGGTATGTATTGTGTACAGGAAGATCCTGGGCTGTAGTCGGTTACACAGCCATTCGAGACTACAGCCATTCCTGGGCTATCTTTTTTAATATGCTGTTTTTTACTGACCAGCCGGGTAATCACGTCGGCTTTCATAGTGAACACAAATCGAACTACCAACACCAACATACGAGTGAAAAAAATGGCCCAAGTCAAAAAAATACAGAATTTGCATGCCCACTCACCTTTATAATTCGAAAGACCAGTACCTACATGTACCGTACTGCATACATATCATGTAATTCCAAACGCTGACCAGTCTGACAACTTGAGAGTGCACCCTGTCAATATGGAGGTATTTTTCCAGCAATTTTTCTCGCAAATATGGGGACAATGAAAAAGCCTTGACCTTGGTCCTTATTTGTGAATATCACATGCTCACACAACTTGTCAAATAGTACGGGGAAACCCCAGAGGACAAAGGGATCTTCCTCAGTGAATAACAATAGAATGCACCCTATTTCGACAGAACTGAAATAAAATCAACCGGATCAGCACAAATTTATTCATTTCTTCGTTTCCACATTCTTTACAAATTCATCAATAGTAATTTTGAGTTCTCTGGATGCCTTTGTCATCTGGGGTTTCCCCGTACTATGTGGCGAGTTGTGTGAGCCCAAATAAGGACCAAGGTCAAGTCGCTGGAAAAATACCTCAAGATTGACAGGGTGCACTCTCATGTTATCAGACCTGTCAGTTTGGAATTACGTGATATGTATGCAGTAGGTACCCCAGTTGACTGACCTTGACCTATTTTTTTAAGGTCATGTACTGTTATTATGATATAACATGAAGAAATATATAGCTAAGCTTTCCAACATAATACTATCTGGCAATGGTCCAGAGGTGTGCTGAAGATGACTGACCTTGACCTGTTTGATCAAGGTGAGATTCTATTTAGTACAGTATTTCATGAAGGATTATATCTACATTGTCCAAATTTATATCACATATGCCTGAACCTGATATCACTGACCTCGACCTATTTTCTAAATATCAAATTCTATATGTTAAGTCTAAGATCTCCAAATTCATGATCCATATGTAATTAAGTTAGAATAGACTGGCGGGTGGTTGGGTGAGTTCAGGTTCCTGTTGCTTCAAAGCATTTTGCTGAGAAGCAACTGGAACTTCATAATGTGATGTCTAGCACTGTAATATCACTTGTCTTTATTGCACTATGTAAGCATCCTGTCTGTCTTGGGCGCTGTCCTCAGTGTTTTATAGGGTGGATGGAGGGTGTCTGGTTCCATGCTGCTTCAAAGATTTCTTCTTTGAAGTAGCAGGAAGTCTAGAATAGACTGTAAAATTGTTGAAGATGGCTGACTTTGATATATATGTCTAAGATCAAATTACTTGATTTGATTACGTAGAAGAGTATATGTATAAACCTAAGAATTTGTTCATGCTATACCAGAACCTCCGCGCAAAGATTTTCCCATTATTAAGGCCTTGGCAAAAGTGGACTTGGCCCAACTTCCTATGTATTTATAAAATGAGAGAACTACAATTGACCCTTATAGATCACATTTTTGTTAACCTACATGATGAAAGTTCTAAAAATACAAATGCAATACATGATTGCTGAGTATAGACAATAACTGATAGCCGAGGGGAATTGGAGCCCATTGGGCTATCTTTTTTCACAGGGCGTCTTGTATTGCCCAATTCCCTGCAGTGGAGCTATGCACGTACTGGTCACCAATGCACAGATTACACCAGCATTTAACGCGATGTTACGCTCCCTAAAAATGGTTAACAAGTAATCATTACTTCTGCCGGTGTAACATTTACAGTCCATAGAGATGGCCAGGTAATAAATCCAAATAAGAAATCAGTCTGTAAACTTTCCAGTAGAAGCGCCACTTCACTACAACCGCCATGCCATTTTGAAGCTGAATTTATCAGATTTGAACCCTGTCGAAAACTGCCCTAATTGGTGTTTTTGTATGTATGCATGTTTCTCTTTATATAGGCATGATAATACACCTGTTACCGGTAGTGTTGATAACTAAAATGTGAGTGCCTTATTAAGTAACTTCCAAGATTCAAGACTAATGGCAGAATGACATGCTCGGTGGAGTACAACTGCCGAACGAGGTAATTTATCTAGTTTTGGGTTATTATCGTCTTCCAGAAACGAGAAGATGAATCATATAGATGTATCCCGAAGGAGATTTTTCGGCAATATCCAATAACATTTTTGTTGGTGTACTGTTGTTGCCAAACTTGACTTGGACGCACCACATGCAGACAGTAACTAAAATTCTAAACTAAACCCTACTGATCCATACTCATCATCAAATCATCTCTAGCATCGTGCATTCTAATAAAAGTTCAATTTAGAAAATAACTACTGATAGTGTTTACTGATAGTGATTCATTTTTTTATACGCCTGTCATTTTGGACAGGACGTATTATGGTATGGCATCGTCCGTCTGCCTGTCCGCCCATCCGTTAACTTTTCTTCTGAATGCAACACAGCAAAGAGTCTTTGTTGGATTATTTCCAAATTTGCCACACATTTTTTGGTTGAATTCTATTCCTTTCCACATTGATCTGTCTACATAGGATATATATATTTAATCGAAGCTGCAGTCTTTCATTTTTTAAAACAATAGGAGTGCCCCTAATATAACCTTCATATACCGAACTTGTAAGCTTGATTTCTCCAGCTGTTCTTTACTAATAATCGTGTATCTGGACAGCTCAGGTATGATTGAATTAAATAAGGAGTGGAATACGATTTTAATATATCGAGATTTGACTAAGAATGCAATCTATTTTCTACTATCTGTAAATCCTGAGAATTATACATGAATCATCGTGGAATTCCCCTAAAAAGATTACTTCTCAAACAAAAATACAAAATTTGCGGATCATGCAAATAAATCAAATTAGAATATATTGAATTCACATTCAGTTGTTCAGTAGTGTGGCACTTTTTTTTTGGTAAGATTAGATTGCATTTTATATACATGTATACACATGTCAAACTCGGAAGATATACATTAATATGTAGTCCACCTTTACCAAATTTACACACACAAAAAGAAGAAATATATTGACCCCTTTGTCTGGGCCACTCATTGATATGAAGCCACCTATCATGCCTGGGTGATTATGATTGAAATTACAGGTTCTAACAATTTCATGACTTATTGACGTACCCCTTAAATTTATCTCTCAGGTGGTGCGGGCGGAAAGGGTGTGTGGGGAACGCCAGGAGTAGAAATGGAAGAGGATGGGCAGTGTAGAGATGCTGCCGACCCCAATTACGATTCTGAAAGTGAGGTGAGTATCTATGACGGTCACAATGTACTCTTATCGAATGTGTCGGCAGGAGAGAAGATTGCTTTGCTAAGAGAATCGGAGGTTTGGCAGTGCTCCGCGCTATTGTACCCACTATGTAATTCGTAACAGCAAACCAGAGTTTGGGTAGAAGTTTCCGTTGGTGTATTCCAGACCTTGTGAGCAATTATTCATCACAAACAGCTATGCTATCAGCACAAAATTTCTGCAACCCTCAAGTTTTAGGGGGCAAATTCTGGACAACTTGAGCTGGCCATCTCTATGTGGTTTAGTGTTTTTGTCCCTCGCCGCAACATGGCTGGGGACTTTAAAATGGGTCTCGCTTCTTCGTGTCCATGGATGCCCAACGCTTTGTCGAATTTCTCTGACATTTCGCATATGCATTCCTTGTGACAAAACGTCGATTGATATTGCGTTTCAGCACAATCCACCTGTGGCGCTACTAGGGTTCATTCCATTCTTCTGTGGATATTCATGTGAATTCTCGCAAGCAATAACTCTGGAATGCGTCCTCTGGTTCCTCCAAAATTCGGCATATGCATTTCTTGCGAAAGATCTTTTGCCTGTAGGCGGTGCCACTAGGATTCGTCCCATTCTTCCATGCTGCAAGCCTAACTTTGAAACGCGTTGTCGGATTTCTTTGAAATACCCTATCCTTCCGGGTAATAACTTCAGAAATGCTAATAACTTCAGAAATGCTCATTGGATTCTTCTCAAATTTTGTATTCGTATATCATGCCATATGAGATGTTGCTTTGAATTGACTTTCACCCACTTGCGCATACAGGTGGTGCCACCTGGTGGCAACTTCTAAATTTGGTTTCTGAGCAATAACCCGAGGGCCTCTCTTCAGATTCTTCTCAAAGTTTGTATGCCAATACCTTGAGATATCGCTTTGGATTGTTTTGCCCACTTGAACCTACAGGTGGTGACACCTGCTTGCAAAGTCTAAATTTGGTTTCTGGGCAAACGACTTCAGATAGTCATCAAATTTGGTTTGCAGATAATATGCCATGATATATGTGTCGCTTGGGGTTGCATCTCGGCAATCAACATTCAGTCAGCCATTCTAAGTTGATCTCAAACTCCCAGGCCTCAATCGAATTTCACCTCAATTTTCTGGCAGCCAGCCGGGCTGGCTGAACCCAAGATCTACAAGCCGTTGTCATTTTTTAGCAGCAACAAACTTGGACTTGATGTGTTTTTGTTGTGTAGTGTCCGCACTCCAGGTACATAGCATAACCTTAAGATTCTCATCAAATGTTAGCCACTCACAGTTGCTTTCCATTGTGGCCAAAATATCCAATCCATTGTTGTCTTTCTCATATATTTCTCTATGATTTTTGATTGTTGTGAATGAGACGTCGTTATCACACACGCTACCACCAAATGGCAACACCTTCGGTATAATCTGAGCTAAAAGATTTACATTTACGATCCAAAATGAACAAATTCAGGCCACACAAATTGTAAAAAAAAAAAATAGTGTGGTTTGAAGTTTTCACTAGTCAATCGAGCTACAATCGAGCTATAATTAACCAGCCCAGTGCTTGTTTCACCAGCCACAGCCTACCGGGTGAATGGGAAATTCGAGGCCTGCTTCCGCTTCCTACGCCTATGAAGGAGCAGTTGCCTCCCTTGTGTTTATCCCCTGACATGCCTGAGACCAACAACGCTAAAAAATATTGCTGCCATTTCCGTCGGGGACCTAGCATCCTCTGGCTGCTTGTACAGGTCTAGTTTAAGTTGTTGAAATGGCAAACTGTAGGCTAGCTCTGTGTTCAGTTCCAATACCTGAATGAATTGCAGGAATTTCGAAACCTGAGCATCTCCAATGAATGTTGATCTGTGTGTTTACATGTACACGTATGTTACTGAAATTCAGATGGATTCTCGTAATTTATCTCCTGGTTATCCATGGAAATCGAACTCACAGAATTCATCTCGAAAACGAAAAGAATGAAGCTAAATTCTTGGTACAAGTACATTGTTAGCCATAGCGGCATGTTCAAGAAAATTTAGAACCAATATAAAGACTGGATATCTTCATTTTGATTATAGCATTATTTTATTTCTGTATCCCCAAAAACAATTATTTCATACTGCCAGAAAAATCTAGATAGTCCAGACGATTTTCATCTGAATATTATGAGAACCAGATTCCTGTCAAAGAACGAAGCCTGCTCTGGTCACAACAATTTTCGTGGAATTATGTACAGATTTAAAAAAAGGAAGCTAGGAGGAGGGAATAAAAAATTGTTTTTGAGTTATTCTCATCTGATTAACAAAAGGTGTGTCAAGGGGAGGGAGTAAAAAATAATCTAGGCGAATATCATTTGTTCAATAAAACACAATGTATTTCCAGCATCATGCCATTCACAAAATTGGAAATGGTTCTCAAGCCGATGTGTTGTTTTATCCACATCTGTTGTCCAACATGAATGCTAATGATTTTCATGTTGCCGATGTCATCATCCCGGAAGGGTATTCCTAAAGTTCAAACGAATTGTCAACAGTGCCTGCCACATAATGAATGTTGTATTCCATTGGAAATTTTAGGTCCCTCGCAGATTATTATGTTGACATAAATCTTGCGGGCTAAATCACCAGGCCTACCCTCGTCAGTTTAAACAGAGCATTTTTCAATGGAGTGATCCCTCCGTGATATCAGAGGAATTTTTTGTTTGTAGCTCCCATCACGTTTTCAAACCTGAAGCATTGGATAGGGTGTGTGCATGGTGGGGCATGTGTGTTCCTGTGAACACCTCTCCCTTTCACTTTATGCTCTTCTAGTTATGCCCCCCTTCTAACTAGAGGGGGGGCATATACCGATCGCTTTGTCCATCCGTCCGTCCGAATTTCTTGTCCGCGCAATATCTCGGTTAATATTTGATGGACAGAATTGAAACTTGCATGGAATGTGGCCAGTGCCTCGTAGTTGTGCAGCGTAAAGTTTTTTCCCAGTTCCGGTATCATTTTCTAGAGTTATGGCCCTTTTTCTGAAATCTCTGTGATTGGTCTTGTCCGGGCTGGATCTTGGTTAATATTGTATGGACAATTATGAAATTTGCAGGATATGTGGTGAGTGCCCCGCGGTTGTGCAGCGTGAAGTTTCTCCGTGTTTCGCTTATATTTTCAAGAGTTATGGCCCTTTGTTCCTGAAATCTCCGTGAATTGGGATTTGTCCAGGCTGGATCTCGATTAATATTGTATGGACAATTATGAAATTTGCAGGGTATGTGGTCAGTGCCCCATAGTTGTGCAGCGTGAAGTTTCTCCGCGTTTCACGTATATTTTCAAGAGTTATGACCTTTTTTCTTCAAACCTTTGTGAATTGAGACTTGTCTGGGCTGGATCTCGGTTAATATTGTATAGACAAGTCTGAAATTTGCATGATATTTGTTCGATGCCCCATACATGTAGTTGTGCAGCGTGAAGTTTCTCTTTCGGTTATATTTTCAAGAGTTATGGCCCTTCGTTTATCAAACCTGAGTGAACGGGATATATTTATTTGTGCAGGCTGGATCTCCGTCCATAACCGATTTGGACTGGGAAAATGGCTATATGTAATTCTACATTCCAAAGCAGACCACTTTGGTCCTGAAGTATGAAATTGCCCCAAAAAGAGTGAATTGGTTGCAAAATTCAAAGTTCACTGATCGCTTCATAATTTCACCACAATATACTCCAAAGGAATGTAGGTCTCATAACCAGGTCACATTTTCTGATTTGGCGAAAGCCCCGGCAACCATCTTGCATCAAAACATTGTATTATCATTTGTTGGTCGATACTTGGAATATGTACTATGCGAGGCATGGCAAAACAAGTGGCTTAAACAGAATTTTTATAATTATCCAAATTAGGCCTCTACCGACCAATACAGAACAGAACAATGGCGGGGCTGTGTCTGATTAAAGCGGAAGGGGGGGGGGGGGGGCATACAATTGAGCAATCTCTGATTGCTTCCTTCCTGTGTTTTTTTTTATGTACATGCATTAAATTTTATGCTGGAAACTCAGATTATCAGAATTGCTTTACTCTGTTATGAAAAAAGTTATCTGAACAAAAAAACAAATATCCTGCAGGATGACTATCTGTATTTTCTTTTATACTGTTGAACCTAACCCATTTCCAACCCATTAAATTTGTTAGGAGGTGAAATACGCCTTTTTCATTAGATCTCTCGGAGTGTTGGCTATATTGACTTGATCGATTGAAACGTGAACCACAGACTCGACAGTCAACACCTGTCACTGTTAGGCTATAGAAATTATTCATGTAGGCTATGCACATAAATCAGGCAACACAATATCAACTCTGTTCAGGTAATCAGATTTGGGTTCCCATATTTGTACATAGTAGACAGGGTAGATGTATGTGGTTTAGCAGATCAGATTATTTTAATGCTCTGATGCCCAGTTTGCAACAGATCAATATTTATAAATGTTTGTTGGCATTCAATATTTCAAGATTGGAAGGTGAATCATGCAGAATCATGCAGATGCTGAATCCAGTGTGTAGAACTACTTGGCATATGCCAACGCTCTCGCGCTTAGCTATATCATTTAAAACCTCCTGCATCAGGGCATTTTCATGAAATTATCTCTAAAATAACCAACAATCTTTCAAAATTGCTCCAGTTTGCAGAAAAAGGCGTCAGTAATTTCAAAACTTTCCTGGACTTGCTTAAAAAATATTCATTTACAGCCTTCATGAAGGGTGAAATGTATTCTGGTATGCTAAATAATAAGAATTTTTTTTATAAAATGATGCCTAGAAAATTTAATTTTTCTTGGGTTCATAGGGAGTGGTATCTCAAGGTTATCTGAAGATCTATCTCCAAAGTATTGAGAAAATCTACTGCTGAATGCTGTATTTGCTGAGGTGGTACCTCCCTGGTTAGGCCCCACCACTGCAGATATATGGCAGAGTTCAATGTATTACTGATACTCTGCATTTAAATTTAAATCTAGGACCAAGATATGCCTAGATAGTAAATACTTCTGACAATGTTATCTTTGCTGAATAATTAGTTAATTCACGAACACATCATTTGTATTCAGCAACACGAGCCAGTTAAGGAATACAGGTCACTCACAAACTAACGTCTCTGGACACAGATTTCTATGCAAAATATTTCAGCCTGTTTTATGAACCAAAGATACATTTTCCGTTTTCATGGATTTTTGAAGACTAACACGTACTCCTAGTTGGATTGGTAGTTGCTGAGGTCATAGCATCGCATTGGTGGAGTTCATGAAATTGATCGAATGAGCTACCCAGATGCACAACAAATGTGTCGTACAAGATTTCCAGAGATTACAGGGTATAGCTGCTAGAGCTATAAACTGGAGACATCTAATTATAAATCTACAGTACTAAATATTTTTTAATATCATGCTTTATGTAGTGAGAAAAATCAACATTGCTTGTATAGAATATAGGGTCATGTGTATTGATTAATGTTTCAGGTCAGTCTTTCTAAAATAAATGAGAGATGGTAACACAACACAAATCATATAATCAACACAATATATAGTAATAGAAGACAGCCGTGAAGTTACATGTACATGTAGTTATTTTTATGTCAGAATAGCTAACCTTCGACTAGTCTTGAGGAGAGTTTGTATGGCTTCAAAGGAGCTTCTCCTCAGACGTCTTGTTGTAAGCAGCATACAACTTGCTGGGTGTAAAAATAAATAGGACCCAAATGTCGTGATATGATAAAGCGAAGTTATATCGCACTACTTCACAAAAAAAATCAAAAAATTCTGCAGCCAGGTCAAGCAATACATATATGCATGTATGCAGCCAACAAAAAACTTCCTTTGAAATAATTTAATGAAGTTTGTTATCGCATACATTTCAATGCAACCTCTAAAAATAAATGAGCAAGGTTGATGGGAAACACAGATCAAAACACACCAGTCTAGACATGCATACCAGCCCTGTTATTTTTAGCCCACCATCACCAGATGGTGGAGTCGTTCAAATCGCTTTTCGTCCGTGGTCCGTCAGTCAGTCAGTCCGTCCGTGAACAATTATTGTTATCGCGATTTCTCAGGAACTACTTTATGGATCTTTCTCAAATTAGGTACACAGGTTCCCCTTGGGGTCTAGTTGTGCAAGATACCTTTTCTGATCCGATTCGAAAATCCAATATGGATTCCCATGAAACTTTATCGTGATTTCTCGGGAACTACTACATGGATCTTTCTCAAATTTGGTACACAGGTTCCCTTGGGGTCTAGATGTGCAAGATACATTTTCTGGTCCGATTCGAAAATCCAATATGGCCACGAGGCGGCCATCTGGGATTTTCCCATGAAACTTTGTTATTGCAATTTCTCAGGAACTACTTCATGGATCTTTCTCAAATTTGGTACACAGTTTCCCATGGGGTCTAGTTGTGCAAGACACCTTTTTTGGTCCGATTCGAAAATCCAATATGGCCACCAGGCGGCCATCTTGGATTTCTCCTTGAAACTTTATCGCGATTACTCAGGAAATACTGCATGGATCTTTCTCAAATTTGGTACACAGGATTCCCATGGGGTCTAGTTGTGCAAGATACATTTTCCGGTCCGATTCGAAAATCCAATATGGCCGCAGGTGGCCATCTTCAATTTTTCTATGAAATTTTGTTATCGTGAATTCTCAGGGAATTGCTGCATGGATCTTTCTCATATTTGTTACACAGGTTCTCCTTGGGGTCCAGTTGTGCAAGACACCTTTTTGGTCCGATTCGAAAATGCAATATCGTCACCAGGCGGCCATCTTGCATCTTGATACTTTGTTATCGCGATGTCTCAGTAACTACTGCATGGATCCTTCTCAAGTTTGGTACACAGGTTCCCCTTGGGGTCTAGTTGTGCAAGATACCTTTTCTGGCCCGATTCGAAAATCCAATAGAGCCACCAAGCGGCCATCTTGGATTTCCCCATGAAAGTTTGTTATCGTGATTTCTCGGGAAGTACTGCATGGATCTTTCTCAAATTTGGTATCTTGAATTTTTCCTTGAAACTTTGTTATCGTGAATTCTCAGGAACTACTTCATGGATCTTTCTGAAATTTGCTACACAGGTCCCACATGGGGCCTAGTTGTGCCAGATACCTTTTTTGGTCCGATTGGAAAATCCAAGTTGCGCTTCAAATTAATAAGGTATTCCCGAGTTGTGACGTTGCATCACAAGAGTCAGCAGATCAAACGGTGGGGCATATTCTATATATTAAGTATAGAGAATATCCATACCGTCACCTTCTATATCAAGGAATTTAAATGATTCCGAATTTAAATGCATGTATTTCTTCAAATTTTAAATCAGTTTACTTTAGTCCATGCAGTTGCAAGTGAACTGCCCCACCGTTTCGTCTGCCCACGTGTCGGCTACACGAAGGGACGTCACTCTTGTGACGCAACGTAACAACTCGACAACTGTAGACTGCTGCGCATTTCGACCTGATGGAGATAATCAGGATTCAGACACTTTCAAAGTTTCAACATTACTGCACGGACCGGATCCCTTCAGTATTAAGTTGTGTACCATCTTACTATTTTCCAGCATGGTATCTTAAAAGAGATATCTCAAACTGTAAACAAAACACAATTAGCATTCGTTCCTAATTATAAAATTATGTTTCATAGCTCATGCCAAAGTGTCAACGAGATTTGTCTTCGCTTCCAGTACCCAATGAATATTATGATGACACGTGCAAAAAAAAATACTACAAAATGAAGGCGAAGGATCCTCCGGACATTGACTTTCAGACTAACTTTGCAGGCCTTGTGATTTGAGGCGCGCGATCGCGCACGCGCACCATAACGCGCCTGAAGAGGCACTGAGGTGCATTTCGAACGCGCGCCTTAAACTTTATGACCCCTTCAAACTTTCGCCATGACAAATTTTGACGCGAATCTGCCGATCCATTCGCGTGAAGATTCGCCTGACAGGGCATCCGGGTGAATCGAAACGGATTCGCATAGAATTGAACGTAAAATTAAACGTTACCAGTTCAAAACTTACGATTGAGCCCCGTTCGCCGATCATCAACGTGCATACAGTTATTGCTGTCGAAAACTGGACTCTATATCACTATCTATCGCCACGTGCCTAGTATGTTCGCTGATCTGTCGAGCGTTTTCATTGGATCGTTTACGGCAGCCCGCCAATCGCTGTCATTGAAACAAGTGTCACGGGCCAACTTCCACCTTGCAGTTGAAAACGAAAGGATGAAATGGCTTCCGACACAGGGCCTAAAAACGCGGAAACAAATTAAAAAAACGGCCCTGTGTCAGTGGGAAAATAGCCTGAGAGATAACTTTGCATTCCATTTTAACGATGTGGGCGATGAGGTGGTACAGACCTTTTGCAAAGTGTGCCAGAAACTACGATCAACTAAACAGTGCATGTGTATTGAGGCAAAATAGTAGCCGACGTCAGTTACGGCAAAAACGAAACTAGATACCTGCTAAAGCCAAACTTGATTAGACACGTAAACAGCGATGAACAGCGATGGACATCGCGAGTGTTTGAAAACTGAAACTGATTCAGACATTCCAAATTTCTGTTACTGAAGGCAAGTGAATGGATTGAATGATTGAAGTGATGATGATGACGATGTAAAAATTGCCATGTGCCTGTCCTACAATTTGTGGTTTTTCAGAGTTTTATTTCTAGTTTACCAATCTTGTTTTCAGCCTTTCGCTCAAGCTCATTAACTGATTGTGTGAATTTTAAATACAAAAAAAAACAACTTAAAACAGTGTTTCTTGATTTTATTATTACCTCACTATCTTTCATAGCTAATGTGGAGTAAACCAGTAAATATTAGTTCCCCCTGGATTCTCCTGCAACATTGCTGCGAGAATCCATGAATGGCTGGATTCTCGGCCAGCACACATTTATTTCAATTCACACCTTAACGTTTCAAACACTGTATCACACACCTTAAACAAATTTAGGTGTGCATTTTAGGTGTGCTAACCACACACCTCGCACGATTTAAGGTGTGCTTTAATCACTCGCCAGGGCCCGTACAAATCACAAGGCCTGCTTTGCTCATTTCACTTGTACTATACATGTAGCAACCGACATCAAGTACAGTTTCTAGAAATCTTAAAACTCCTGAAACTTATAAAGATAATATCTTGGTGTTTTCCTGTATCCCTTTTCCGATCTTTTTCGCTCAAATTCGAAATTCTGCAAACAAAATTACAAATCAATCGTTTGTTCTTAGTAACAATGGACAAAAAGAGTCTTGTCATTAGCTAACAATTATCGGACAATGGTGGGCGCCAAGATCCTTCAGGATCTCTCGTTTATATTTGCCTTCGTTTATATCGGTGCCAATTATTTGCCAGTCTGACATCTATGTATTGTATTCTAAATATTACGAGAATTTATATAGATTGAAAGAAAGTATCACTCTTACTTGCTGTGCACTATTTTGTGCCCCCCAGTTCTCAGAAGTCCTTCGATCCTTTGTACATTCATCATTATGCAGGTTCTGACCTACATCTTGGATTTTGAAAATTAAAATACTCGCTGTGAGAACAATCATCACATTCAGTATGTTAGCCAGGATACAAAATCTACCTGTCCAAAAATAACATTTTGCCAGATTTGGACTGTCCTATTCCTTGTTTTTCCTAT
>JAVTVY010005070.1:0-42559 GCA_036873755.1 Hanleya hanleyi | reverse complement strand
CGTTCAATAAGTGTTACAAATATTTTCTGACAGTGTATTCGCGACTGCTCGGCTTATTCCGTTGAATTCGCGCATTAAGGGTGTGAGGTCGTGTCGAGTGAGACTTTAGTTTTAAGGCCCAGATAAGATGCAATATTAATTTTGATTTGCTGAATATCCCTTGATGAGCTATTCTCAGTTTTGATTGGTGCATCTTCTGCACGAGCGCTCATTCGCTCTCGAAAACATTGTTGTCGGGAATATTTTAGCCCCTGGCTATCATCTTAGAGAGATATGATATGGACAGTAATTCTATGATCTGATCTGCGCAAACAATATCGCTTACTTTGATCTGAAGACGGCGATCGAGCGTAACTGAAGAACGGATTTACCTGTCGAGTAAATTATGGGGTTCCATTCATGTCCATCGTTATCTGCATACCCTCCAACATGAATATTTCATATCAGCACAAGGAAAAAGGACACGCATGTCGTCAAGGCATATGATGATGATGGTGATGATGGTGATTTCTGTGAAGAGTGCTCTCCTGCGCAGCTGGATGTCCACATAAGTACACTATCACACTGTACACTACTAGAAACTCTTCCATCTCTGTAACTATTACATTGTGCACTCAGCTACATGTAGGTTTCCGGCTCCATTTGTGGCGGGTTTTAGAAGCTCCATTAAATGTTAAATTTGACTTTGTACAAACGTAAATATTTACATGCATATTATGTAAAGTTTTGTTTAACAACAACGAGAGCGTGATCCACTTAAAATTCGACGATTCGATCGAATTCCAGCAAAAATTCGAGACCGATAACACAAGAAATCAATGCTTGTTTACAAAAAATGAAGACTTCGAAAGCACTGAAAGCTGAACATATTTACCTTTTCGAAAAAAAAGAAAGTGCTGAGACACTTCAAAAATCCGTGCAACTGGTTAGAAAGACAAATTTATGTGTACTATGGTACAGTCATTCTCATTGGCTGGTCAGGCCCCACTTCCTGTGTTCTGTTTCGATAATCAGTAGCTTTCTCTTATCAGCTGTTTCTTCCATGTCAAGGTTCAAGAAGTCGACCGAAAGTTAAGGAACACAAGAAAACAAGCAATATATAGCAGATTTTGGCCAAAGAATTTTTCCTAATGATTATTGGCCAGCACCTGTATTTATATTTATTAATTCGAACATCATTCCGTGATCAACAGACCTCATTATCATCCAATGCTTATTTGACATGATTGGATGAGTAAATGTTGGCACTGATATGTCCAGATAATATGAAAAAAGGCAAATCCTAGAATCGAGTGCAGAGAAATTCTGCCCACGCTACTGGCTCTGCTTGTTTCGTACCATTTTTCTTTATATAAATCATGGATATAAATACTAGATAGACCTATTCAAACTCTTATCTGGACACTCATATTGGAAATGATGATCAGCGGTGTTCATTACCGAACTTAGGTTATCAGTCTGTGCTACAGATGATGGGGATAATATGTAAATAATGGCAAAGATAAAGGGATATAATAAATATACTTTGTGGCGATCTATACCATTTAAAAAAAAGTAAACTTACAGGTTTGCGCAATATATTTGGTGACCAATATCATATATCAAATATATTCCCACTGAATGACAATATGGCGCCTGTTTCAAAAAAGAGAGTATGATTGAAACAGTATGTAACCAGAGAAACAAAGCTTGTAAGATCTGGGCGCAAAAGCGAATTTAGTCAAGAAGAAACAATCGCTTATGAAATAAATCACTGAACAGGTACAATCACTGAATAAGGACTACGCAAGAAATGGAAATTAAGCTGGCGGGTATTGGCTTTTGATAGTGACAATTCAATTTTATATGTAAAACAATATAGAAAGCTAAACCACAAATGTGTCTGAAGTCCCAACCTTTACATTTTCGTACAAGACCATTGAATAAAAAATGGGTGAAAACTGGTGGAGCCACAATGTGACAACTTATAGCAATGGGGAAATTAGTGAAAATACAAATTTGGGTAAACCCTCTTCTGTGAATATTTCGTGAAATTTTCAATCGATGCAATTTGTTTACGGTATTTAACCTGCCTTTAATCCTCTAAGTCTGATTGACCGGATGATACCTTGACAGTGACAATTATTTTGGAAAATGACCAATTATGTTTTAAATCTTCTCATTATAACTTCCATTTCTAAATAGCCTTTATTATAACGGTGATATACAATGTGTAAGACTGTATTTAATCGGTGTGTATTTCTTTATTAACTTAGACTGTTGTCAGCAGTCAAATTCCAGTTTTAGTTTAAACACGTATCATATTTGCATTCAGCATGACTAGTGGATTGTTTTGGTATATAACACTGATCGCCAAATATAGTGCATACATATCGAACGATCTTTAGTTAAAACGAAAAAACGATATATCACCCATTTAAAAATTTTCAAGAATAAATTGAATTGAATATATAATACCGGTATCAAATTAATACATTATATTTTTTGAAGATTAATTTGTTGTTGAAGTTCCTTCCTTCTGTTGTTCGGAATTCCTGCATTACGGTAATTTTGTGATCTTTGACAGTTGGATATAAACAAGGTTCTTTACATTCTCTTCCGTTCGGCCATGTCCGTGTATTTACCGAGGTTGAGTAATGGACCTCATTTATAATTACAAGCGTCTAATCCGTCATCCATAATTCAGCCGTCGTCCATTAGAGAATATCCGCGTCCATAATCCAAAGACCTATTCCATAGTATTAGCACCAAATTCAAAAAGACAGTCATAGTATACATAAACATAGGCTTGTTTCCTGCAAGAGAGAAGCGGTCAACAGTTTTCAATGATGCCGGCAAGACATCATGATGTTCCAAAAATATCAAATCCGTATCGCTGATCAGTATTCTTAATCCATAATATTCGTTGTAGAGTCGTCATCTAAAGAATGATGTATCTCAGTCACGCTTTGATTGTGCCTGTTCATATGAGTACCATGAGGATCTTGAAGTACATGGGTTCATACGGCCCCTAGCCCCGGGTTAAGCGGAATTAGACACAAGTTACGAAACATAGCGCCATAGATCTTGCACGCTACGTTCGTATTTTTTTATCATAATTTATTATTATTATTAATAATTATTTATTAATAATAATTTTATAATACTCACATTTTTATTATTATTCACATTATTTATAATAATTTTTATTATTTTTTATAATACTCACAACTTATCAAAAAAAATTATATTTTGCGGTTTGCTTATTCCACCAAAAATTCTCATTGGCTGGTCTGGCCCCACTTCCTTTGCTCTGTTTCGTTAATCATTAGCTTTCTCTTATCGGCTTTTTCTTCCGTGTCGAGGTTCAAGAAGTCGACCGAAAGTTAAGGAACACAAGAAAACAAGCAATATATAGCAGATTTTGGCCCAAGAATTTTTCCTAATGATTATTGACCAGCACTTGTATTTATATTTATTAATTCGAACACCATTCCGTGATCAACAGACCTCATTATCATCCTATGCTTATTTGACATGATTGGATGAGTAAATGTTGCCACTGATATGTCCAGATCATATGAAAAAAGGCAAATCCTAGAATCGAGTGCAGAGAAATTCTGCTCACGCTACTGGCTCTGCCTGTTTCATACCACTTTTTACCTCCGTCGATCAGACGGAGGTCTAGGAGCGCAACGTGAAATCTCCCGCCAAATAATTGTCATATGGGGAACCCACGACTCATAGGATTTCCAATAGGGATTGTCAAGGTTCCCGACGAAATTTTAACGCATTTTTGTTGGACACAATTGAAATAATGGGGTTCCCCATTGCAATGCATTTCAATGGGCCTTGCTTCTGTAGTCAGGTTCCACCTCCCATCCACCGGGAGATTTAACATGGCGGCCCTGCAGATGGACAATGCGATTTTTTGCCGTTTTTCTGGTAAGTTTATTGTCGCCATTTGATGTCATTACAACTCAACGATTCATAGTACACCACCCGTCATTTCTATATATCGTAAAGTATTTGTCGGCTGATGACTTATGTCGACGCCAACCAAATAGCCCAAGTTGTTGTTGTTGTATATCAAACTGAGTGACTGGAAGAAAACAGCACAATCGACGATGCCCTGATTTTTCTGATACTGTTTTCTTTCAGTTGATGATATCCACCAGCCCGGTTGTTTAAAAACAGTTATTCTAAATTTTGCTGATAAATTATATTTCCGAGGAGGGGGGGCGGGGAGTTGTTTATCTTGGCATTTGGCAGTTGAATAATGGTTTGATTTTGCAGAAGCACCAAATTGATCTACCTGCGTGAGTCTGTAAACTTATTTAATAAAGCTGATAAATAATATACATATACTTTTCTTTTCATTTATCCTAACAGTTTAGTGACATCCACATTGTGTGCTGTGACACTTGTTGATGAAGAATAATTTGCTTGTTAAAACCTGATAATATTCTGAAAACTTATTCTGAATTGTAGATGAAACACAGGAGTGTCTACATTCCACATGTAGGCCTACATTATTGAGATTTTTGACTGATAGCATGGATGGAACCTTTCCCAATTTTTTTTTTTTTTTTTTTTTTAGTTTTAAGCCCTGGATATACCACTGGGCATTTATTTGCCATACGATCACATTTCACATGCTATGTTCAGCCCCGTGATCTGGAACCAAACAGACAGCATCACTAGATAAAATAAGGAGATCATGATATGCATTTCAAGTTTCACCGATGCCAAATGACTTGAAGAGAAGACAATTAGACAAAAAGAAAATCAATAAATAATAAATTACATAGAAAATTTTCTTGTCTTTTCAAGGGGGACATCAGACACACTGACAACACAGACCATTCATTCAAATTTCGCCTTCCATTGGGGAGGCAGAAATATTCCTCAAACACAGTATACATATTCTCTTTTGTGATCTAATTTTCGTTTGTCAAAATATTGCTCCATAGAGAAGTTACTAATATATAAACAATCCTGTTCTAGATTATGATATACTGGATTATTATCATGCTCATGCCACTAACATGAACTCCAATCCAACCAGTGGTCAAGATCCATCATCGTTCTTCAGAATTAATATTATTGATCACTCATAGATTGGATTCAGTTCTCATTTCATACTTTTGCAAATTCTTGTAACATGGTCAGGTTCCAGTTCTATTAAGTACACATATGAAAGGTGCGAACTGGTATGATGGATTTCATCTAGTTGTGTATGACGAAAGAATGAAATATAATGAAGGCCATCAACATTTTCAATGAAGTGAGTTTTGATATTAAATATGTATACAATTTATTCCAACTTGCTGGTCATGGATTCAGTACTTCAGATATCAGATGCAACAGGACTGCTACACAATGAAATGGAAAAACCAAAACAGACTATTGATTGGTTCAGCTGTGTCAGAAAGGTGTGGAATTTCCTCAGGAAATAAACATTACGCATGTAATGACCACCGGCAGAGTGATACATGTGTCAATCGGTCAGACATTTTCAAGGATGCCCAGTTCTAACTTAAAACAACCATGCCGGACTTCATTCCTTCTCTCAGAATAATTGAATCTAACTTTTACAAAACCTGCAGCTCCCAATAGCTCCTGGATCTAGACCTCATATATGAAGGGATCTAGTTTATCGGTGCTATGCCAAAAATATCATGTAGAATGGGATTGTGTGGATAATATCCGATTCATGAAAGTTGAAGTCCTGCAGCATGCTCCACAAATATCATCAAAGGTCATAAAACTTTCTGGTCTGCACCAGTGTGGATCTATACTTGTTGTTTTTTTTTACAAAATTATCTCCCTTGACCAGGGGAGGACTTGAATGTGTCTGAAATGATTTAGCTTCTAGAAACAAAGACATCATGTCCTGAGTAGAGGTAAAAACCGAACATATTTTGATTATTTTATTCAAATTTCAATTCCACTTCTGGTATATGTACATGTACAAAATACATACAGAATGAACTGCATACAGAATAACACAAGAAACAGGTATATGTATCTCATTACATTCTTAACCAAAGATCAATACCTGGGTGATATTACAACAATACCATGGTGTTATATATTGTTATGATTGGCTAACTTTAGCTGCTGAAGATATTTATAATTTGAGGGTAATGGGCAATCATACTAAATTTATTTTCATAACTTCATTTATTTTCACAATAAGCAATATAATCGAGATTAGCAAGTGAAGTTTTACAACATAATATAATATGCATCATGGGTCTCCTTCAGTTTAGTGTAGACATATATACCCTTGAATATCTGTTACCATGATTCAGTCATAATATTGTCTGTATTATATTGATGTTGACAAGGATATACATAATTATTTGATAGTATTATTAATTGTATGTTGTTTATGATTAACATGAACTTTTTATTCTCTGGAATCCAGCCATTTGTTCCATATGGGCAATATTCTCATCAGCCATCACCATTCAATATGAATGTGATACATTATGGTGAAAGTGACCTGTAACACCAGTATACAAAATCATTCTGAGCTCATTGAATTATCATCACATGATGCTGAGACAGATCAGAACGGAGTGTCGGTAAAATCAGATGTGTTTTGTAGAGGATTCTGCCAATGAGGATGCTATAATGTACACATGCAAAATATGACCTGTTGATGTGCAGGGCCTATAGCACAAAATCACAAGCAAGTTGCTAAAACTAGGCACACAGGGTCTCATTTCTGCCGCTAACGTGTTGATTTGGGTAGGGGCGTCCTCTCAGGGGAGGTGTGGGTGGGAAGGGGCCTAATGTCTCAAGCAGTATTCCAGGTTTTCCATCAATGTACTCTATTCCATACTCCAATATTTCAAGCACGTGAAATCAAACAAAAATTATTTGCGGGGAATGTAACTTCCACATCCCTAGCTGGACAGGCTAGTGGGGAACCCTCAATCTCAGGTTAATTACCATTGGTGAAGTTAACGTCCAGCAAATGCAAAATTGAGCTTGGCATCCGGCCCTATGTTATTCAGTGATGTATTCCCCTATGGACCATGTTGCCTCGACGAAGGTCTTCGCGCTCATCCAGCGCTTGTTTTTTATAAATCATGGCTATAAATACTAGATAGACCTATTCAAACTCTTATCTGGGCACTCTGTTCAAATACTGGAAATGATGATCAGCGGTTGTTCATTACCGAACTTAGGTTATCAGTCTGCGCTACAGATGATGGGGATAATATGTAAATAATGGCAACGATAAAGGGATATAATAAATATACTTTGTAACGATCTATACCATTTTTAAAACGTAAACTTACAGGTTTGCGCAATATATTTGGTGACCAATATCATATATTATATATATTCCCACTGAATGACAATATGGCACCTGTTTCAAAAAAGAGAGTATGATTGAAACAGTATGTAACCAGAGAAACAAAGCTTGTAAGATCTGGGCGCAACAGCGAATTTAGTCAAGAAGAAACAATCGCTTTTGAAATAAATCACTGAACAGGTACAATAAAGACTACGCAAGAAATGGAAATTAAGTTGGCGGGTATTGGCTTTTGATAGTGACAATTCCATTTTATATGTAAAACAATATAGAAAGCCTAACCACAAATGTGTCTGAAGTCCCAACCTTTACATTTTCGTACAAGACCATTGAATAAAAAATGGGTGAAAATTGGTGGAGCCACAATGTGACAACTTATAGCAATGGGAAAATTAATGAAAATACAAAGTTGGTAAACCCTCTTCTGTGAATATTTCGTGACATTTTCAATCGATGCAATTTATTTAACCTGCCTTTAATCCTCTAAGTCTGATTGACCGGATGATACCTTGACAGTGACAATTATTTTGGAAAATGACAAATTTGTTTTAAGTCTTCTCGTTATAACTTCCATTTCTAAATAACCTTTATTATAACGGTGATATTATACAATGTGTAAGACTGTATTTAATCGGTGTGTATTTTTTTATTAACTTAGACTGCTGTCAGCAGTCAAATTCCAGTGTTAGTTTAAACACGTATCATATTTGCATTCAGCATGACTAGTGGATTGTTTTGGTATATAACACTGATCGCTAAATATAGTGCATACATATCGAACGATCTTTAGTTAAAACGGAAAAAAACGATATATCACTCATTTAAAAAAATTTCAAGAATAAATTGAATTGAATATATAATACCGGTATCAAATTAATACATTATATTTTTTGAAGATTAATTCATTGTTGAAGTTCCTTCCTTCTGTTGTTCGGAATTCCTGCATTACGGTAATTTTGTGATCTTTGGCAGTTGGATATAAACAAGGTTCTTCACATTCTCTCCCGTTCGGCCATTTCCGTGTATTTACCGAGGTTGAGTAATGTACCTCATTTATAATACTCATAACTTATCAAAATTTTTAATATTTTGCGGATTGCTTATTCCACCAAAAACTCTTGCGAACGTGAAATAATTAGAAAATTTTCAGAAAATCGGTAACCTAATATGGGTCTCCAGTCCATCAGAAGCTGAAAATTATTCTCTTGCCAAACATTTATCGTAGATATTCCGAAAATCTAATTTTGTCGTATGCAAAACGTAGCTCCGGCAAGATGTATCCCTCTCCAGCAATCCATTCAACCAGGGGCTCGTTCGGATGGCAGTCACGCTCCCTGGTGCCAAGGGGGATTTTTTATTATGCTAATTATCATGATTACAGCTCCCCCAACGGGAAGAGCAATTACGGGAAGCGAATATTACTCCGGAGTTTTAATAATTTGATACAATTGGAGATGTATATTAAATTAAAAACACAAAACAATAATAAAACAAAGTTATGAAGGGTGTGATATCACACAACAAGAAATATGTCTACATGCATATGTATCACTTGTGATTATACATATACAGAAAACAGCTGGTAGAATCCTCTTATAAATAAACATGTACATTTATATACATGTCAAACTCGATAAATTATGAACTGTACGATGTTGTCCTACTTTCAAGTTCCGTACGAATAGACATACAATCACAAATAGACTGCCCTAAAGGTTTAACAACAGACAAGAGTCAAATGAACTGGTTACTGTCACTTCGATTTTTGAAGTTCTTAATTATAACAATAATGACCAATAACCATTTCTGAGATGATTGTATACGTTACAATTCATAAGAAAGTGAGATTCGTCCTCAATATCCCATTGTTGCTGAAAATAAAAAATCTCTGATCTGTATCCACTCTTGGCCTGATATACCTGTCTCTCAATTTTGAGTTGATTACTACTAGTTCCAACTTCACAATAAATAATTTTATGATTCCGGTTAAGGATTTTCAAATAATTTTCTCAGTCGAACATTGCTTTGAAAGATCTGTATGTGACTAATTATTTACCAGCTGGAGCAAGTGGTTTATCATCTTGCAATTTCTCTTTCCACCGTTCAATTAGATTATACACAGTTACAACGAGTGCATTTGTGTAGCAGAAACCTTGTCGTGAAAGGGTCGTGGTATGAGAAACCCTTGATCGAGAGTGTCACCGCTCTTCACTGCCAAGTACCCGGTTGTTAGGAAGTCACCTCGGATTTAATGGCGTTTAGGCAAAGCTGTGACACTCTTTTCGAGACACACTCTTACAAGGAAAAGGGGTTCTAGGTAGAACCATTTACGAAGTACCCATAGACAGTATAACTTGAAGGGTATTAAAGAAACAGAGCATCTAAGGTCAATAACAGCACCAAATACCTAGATGCTGCAGTAGAATTCAATAAGGAAGAAACAAATGGGATAGGAATCAGAAAAATTGATTATATCAATGAACGATTGGTCGATTTTCTATAAAAAGATAGCTTTAGTTGAGCTAAGACTTGGTAATTTGATTTATCTGAAATATTCGAGCTATCGGCCTCAAGTGTCGGATTATTTTGGTACGAAAAAGCACTCATGATAGAAAAAAATCATGTGCATCCTCGTCTAATCAACACTCCATGCTCCCGTTACATTTATGTGACAATGTGACAATTCTTAAGATGTTCAGATCAATGTGTACACAATACAAAATAGGAAAAAAGGAACTTACCGTTACAAATTATCGTTGTATCGTATACAAAACCGTATTTTGCTTCCGTGAAGTTGACCACTGTTCCTTTCTGATCCTGACCAACTTGAAGATGTTGCTATTGGGCGAATATGTGTCCGCTTTTAAATTCGTCTGTTCATAAACTATTGCAGATATTGATAGTAGCACATGCCCTGTCAACTTTTAACCTGTTAATCTATGTTATCAGAAGAGCATTGATATTGTTGTTATTAACGAAACAGCCGGAGTGTGCATTTCGTTCCTCAGTTCGTACTTCACTGGACTGATAACTATTAAATCCGCTTAACCCTACCTGACCTGGTGGCCATTATGGCCCCCCTACAAAACTTTCTGTGCTATCTCCGAAACGACGAAAAACAGAGTGCTGAAACTCCAGGACTTTATAGTTTATCATACTGGGGTCATTTTGAGCCCATTTGCATACCCCCCTGAGCAGAGGATCATGGATAAATTCAAGATGGCGGCCACGTGGGGTACCAGAAAAGTGATGTTTTTGTCACATTTCTTCAAAATTTCTGCTTTTCCGCGATGATAAGTGGGCAAAATCTATTTTATTTAACATCACATTAATATTTACTAATAAATATGCGTTAATGCGTTAATTATCATGCAGTTTTTGCGGAGAAATTGCATAAATACAAAAATCGGAAAATCCGACAGAAAAATCTACCAAAAAATGCCGTTTTTGAAAATGACGTCACTGTGGCGTCATCAAAGCGGCCATCTTGGATTTTTTTTACATTTTCTGGTAGAGCTTGACCGAAGGGTATAATGTGGTAAGTTTCAGCCTCCTAGCTCAAGGGATAAGAAAAATAATATGGGGGGCCATTTCGGTCCCCCCCCCCCAGGCCTGGACAGGTCCCAAAAAGCCCAGGCCAGATAAGTTTAAGGTAATTCGAACGCCTGGTTGCGAATCTACTAAGTCAGGCTGGACATTTTTCAGGTATAATATTCCCATTTGTAGTAATGTTGATATATACTGGTGAAGATTATGGTCAAAGTTCTCCATCTGTCCAATGTTTCTCGGTGGCTTAGCTGATTTCGGTGACATAATGTAGACGCAGGTGTGCTTGCTATTCAAGCTGATAGTGTTCCACGCATTATCAGATATGTAGTTTGACCTGGGTCAGCGGCAGATATATTATCAACCATGTCTGACCTGTGGCTTTACTATGCACTCTGAATTTGGATAAGCATTACATAACTTATCACATATGCTTTGACATTTTGAAAATATTTAGATCACCTTAAAGGGGAGCTAAACCAGTCATGTTTAATCAAACACTGTAGCCTGTTCGTATTTGCAATCTTCTTTACACGACTGAAAAGATCGTCTAATGTAGCTGTTCGATAAAAAAAGTCTCTTAAAATCCCAAAATCTGCACAGTCGATCAGAATATGTTTCACTGTGAGATCTTCGTGGCATGCCGGTGGCGCTGCTTTTTTTTTTTTTACAAAGTAAATGTTTGTGAGTTAACCGTGTATGGCGAGTCTACATCGCCTGATAATGGCCTGATCGAAACGCTTCCGTCTGCCGAGATGAGTATAGAGTATAGTCTACAGTTTTTTTAACTCACGATGTTTGTTATTTTTCACAGCATCCCATAAAGACTGAAACAGCTTCTCACATAAGCACAGACAGAGGGTCTGAAATCGATATATGTGATCAACCTCATTATCTAGGACTGCCTTTAACCATTTCATCAGCCGCAGTATTTCCTTTAACCCTACCATGCCTGGATGGGGGGGGGGGAGAGGCAAAATGACTCCCACACCAAACTTTCTGCCCTATCTCAGGAACGACAATGGAGAGCTGAAACTCTGCGACTTTATAGTTTGTTATTTTGGGGTCATTTTCAACCTATTTGCATAACCTCCCGAGCAGAGGATCATGAGTAAATTCAAGATGGTAGTCACGTACGGAACCACAAAAGTGATGTTTTTGTCATATTTCTTCAAAATGTCTTCAAAATTTCTGCTTAACCGCGACGAAAAATGGGCAAAAACTATTTTGTTTCAAATCACATAAATATTTATTATGTAGTTTTTGTGGGGAAATTGCATATATAACAAATTCGGAAAATCTGACCGAGAATTCGACCAAAAAAATGCCGTTTTTGTAAATGACGTCACTGTGACGTCATCAAAGCGGTCATCTTGGATTTTTTTTACATTTTTTGGTAGAGCTTGACCCAAGGGTATAATTTTGAGCCCCCTAGCTCAAGGGATAAGAACAATAATTAGGGGGGGCATCCCCCCCCTCCCAGGCCTGGACAGGTTCAAAAAAGCTCAGACCAGATACGGTTAATACCAACTTGACCAGGCAACCAACAAAACAAAATATCAATGTGTTGATGAAATCTACGGTCATATAACTGTGGAATGTTAAAGGTGTTGGGATGAGTTGAAGTTCCACTTTTACTCGCTTGACTTCATGACAGTGAATCTGAGCATATGACATATTATTGTCGTTTAGTAGACCCAATACCTTCTGAAGCCGATAATAGAGTTTTGGCTTCAGCAGTGAATATCGAACTTTGATCTGAAATTCGACAGATTTTAGATTTGGATTTAAAGAGAGTAGCACACACTACTCTCTCACCACCTTTAGAACCATCTGTATAAATAGCCTGATGCGATCTGCATTTTCTCTCATTTGACCAAATTCTTGTGCATACACGCGCTGGCTCGTGTCTGCCTTTTTATATTTCACCATTGTAATATCTACCTCTGGTCTGGCTTACTGCCATGGTGGAATTGGCAAGAACTTTTTAGGTAAAATTTGACTAGATTAATACCAGTTACTTCAATGTGTGATAGTTTAATTCTTCGGAGTTCTAAAGGAAATTGATCGGCTTCGACATATAAGCTTTCTTCAGGGAATGTTCGGTAGTCTTTGATGGAGAATAGGATCTACCTTTGCCAATTTTGACTTGCTTGCACCGTTGTAAACAATAGAACCTTAGTCAAGATTAGAACGAACAAGTGGTCGATATAAATGGAGGGGCGTCTGCTGATCTCCTCCCCATTTCTAGCTGGCAACTACTTTCAACAAATCAAGCTTTCGTGTACTTAGCTTTCAAGCAATGTATTTGTGATAAGAACATTAATCGGCGTTCAAACAATATTTCTAAGAATTTGACTTGTTTTACTATCTTGATTTCATTTTCATCTAATGTTTGTGCTGGAAATACTTTCTACAAATAAAGCATACAATTTGACACCATTTCTGAATTCTATTTAGACAAAGTTGTAATGTTCTCTCGACAGTATGTATAATTTTTTTCACTACAAGACATGTTGAAATCGTCTATAAAGAGTGAACCGTCGATTTGATTTATTTAAAACTACAGCTACGCTGTTGATCTTGATACTAAACAGAGTAGTAGACGAAATACTGCCTTGTGTGACATGTTGATCCTGATCGAAATGATCAGACATGGTGTACTCAACCGAATTTGAAACTATCATTCAACAATTTGGATATAAAAATGAGTAAACGGCCTTTTAATCCCATAGTATGGAGGTCTTTCAAAATCCTATATTTCAAGTAGTATCACAGGCTTCTTCTAATTCAAAAAAGATAGAAACCACATGTTCATTTTTTGCGAAAGCATTCTTCACTTAGAAATCTATTCTAACTAAATGAGCAATGGTAGATCTACTTTTCACGGAAACTAGCTTGAATATCAGCACGTTACTTTTCAGTTTAAGGTAGCAAACATGGCGACCATTTTAATATCATGCGTTTCATTGTTTCACAACAACAACTGGTCAGTGAAATCGGACGATAAACACCAGGGTCTGTATGGGTACGGCCAGATTTTGGGACTGGTATAGCAATGACATTATGCCACGACGGTGCAAAGTCTACTGCCACCCAAAGTCTGTTAAATATGAGTAATAGGGCTTCTAGGGAATGTTTCAAAATTCGTTATTGAATATTATCAGTGCCTGCAGCAGAATCGTTAGCTTTCTCGAGAGAAGCATGAAATTCATTCACTGGAAACAAAGCATTATGGCCTTCACGGTTCTTAGACGAAAATTTAATTTCGTTCTTCTTGAAATGAATATTACTGAATATGTTTGATTGCAGTAAACTTGAAGTGAGCACTACCTAATATATTTTATGAATGTGGTACACATGGGAGTGGCTATAGTTCGATGTTTCGATGTTGTTTGAGACCGGTTGGTTCGTTGGATGAGTTTGCGTTATGATGTAATATAGATCTGATTTGTGTGTCTCTGATGGTGTATTGTGGAGAATGGGTGTATGATTGGTATGTATTTTTCCAACGGTTTTGTTTCATTGTTAAATATTCGATAGATTGCTCGTCTGTATATTACTGAAATATTGCTGAACACGATGTTAAATATTATTATCTCTCTCTCTTTCTCTCTCTCTCTCTCTCTCTCTCAATGAATCCGCTTTGTAGCTACATTTCGTATAGCAAGTAGACTCTTGGCGTATGTCCCAGCCTTGGTTGTGGGGGGGGGGAGCAACCCTCCTATATCTGCCAGGCTGGACAGACCCCAGATCGCCAAGGCCTGGTGGGTGTCAGTCGATACAATCTCACGAAGTACATCTACTTCATAAATTTAGATAGTTTTGTGACAGTCCACAGCTGTTAGGATAGAAGAAAAAAAGTGATAAAATATTATTTGTTACACCATGACAATTTTGAAATACATGAATTCAAACGACCCCTAGTCCCGGGTTAAGCAGAATTAGACACAAGTTACGAAACAAAACGTATTAGATATTGCAAGTAACGCTAGTATTTTCCTGTCAGCATGCGATATGCATCGCCAAATTTGAGAAACTTTGAGCGGAGGCGCTTTGTGGTTTAAACCTGTTTTATAAGTTTCTGCAATACTGTTCTGTGACGTTGATTAAAATCCTCACATTTTATACGGGATCTAATCAATGCTACTAGGCGAAATATATATACGCAATATGCAGGTCCAACATGAATATTACTGTCCAGAAATGGATAGTGTACGATGTCGAAATTTTAATCACCTCTCTTGTCATGCAGTCGACAAGGGAGAAGGCCCGCTTCATTTTTCTAGAGATATAGTCTAAATGTGATGTGCCGTTAGGGCTATCTGTAGATTTCCTCAAATCGAGCGAATTTATATCCTTCACTGCGTTATTTATAGCAATTATCCGCATCGAGAATTCGAATTGAATAGAATTGAATTTATTCACCAATATTGAAACATTGCATATGTACATCAATGGTATTCAGAATAAGAGTCATAAATAAATATTCTTAGCTTTTGCCGATTATATATAATTTGGCGGGAATATGACCCCACGGGGCTTGTTTTATCCCCCCCCCCCCTCCAAAAAAAAATCAAAACATTTAAATACAGAGCATCGACGCTTGTTGCCGAATATATAATGTATATAAATATCCATGCAATAACTGTGAAACAGGTGAGTTTTCAATGAGGTCCTGGTTTGGCTTTGATTTAAATAATGAAATAGAGTTGATAATCTTTTCCCACTCCCGAGGTACTGTAATTTTTGGAGAATGAAATGAGATATTTGGGCGATAGATTGGTCTATATATAGATTGAAAAGCTGTCTCCTATTGTTGCATCGATGTACCTCAGATTGTTTTGTAAAATATGTCTGAAAATCTAAAGGTAGTGAGTCTATATGATGGACAAATTTATGGATCGTTAATAAACAGGAATACAAGTTCAGCTTATGTAACTGCAAAATGCTAAATTCTGTGAATAATGGTAACGTGTGGTCGCGTCTTTCTGATAGTGTTATCAGCCTTACGGTTTTGTAGAAAAAAAATAAGGAATTTAAATGAGTAGGGAATCTGTTCTTCCATAGCACATTGCAATACGACAAGTAACGCCCTTTTATTTATGGCATTTTCAGTACGGTTGACGATCCCTATGTTCCGTGATATCTTATTGGATATGTAATGAATACGAGAGAGAGAGTTTAGCTGATCATTGAAATATTTAGCTAAGAATTTGAACTGGTGAACACGGTCTATTTCTGTACCGATTATAAACAATGGAGGGTCCGTGTGCCATCTAATAGATCTGTGGATGAAAATGCAACGATGGTGTCATCAGCGAACAAAATAGTTTTAAAAACGTCCGTTGCGTTGCTTATGTCATCAATGGACGAATTGAGAAGAAAAAAGACGAGTTCTAAGATCGATCCTTGGAGAACACCATACGCTCAGATAAAGTTGTGAATTACAGTTTGTGATCGATCTGATAGATAGCTATTAAGCCAAGTATTTAACAGACCACGAAAGCCATAGTGTTCACGCTTCGATAGTAAAGTATTACGGCTGTCAAATGCTTTGGATAGATCAATAAAAGAAACAATACTATAGCATTTAGATTCTTTGGTAGAGATTAGTGTGTCATATAAGGAGAATGCAGCTAGAGAAGTCGAATGATTGACTCTAAGTCCGTATTGGTTTCGGGAGATGTAGGACAGATATGGGTCTCTTGTTCGATAAAGTTTAAGGGACATCAGATTTAAAAATAGGAGTTACGTTTGCTCGTTTAAATAAGTTAGGTACTGTCCCTTATGTAAACGATGCATTCATTATAGAACATAAAGGGAAGAAAATATGACATATGTCATCCAAGCCAGGCCAAGTGCATTTTAGTATTGTTTGTTTTACCTCATCCGGGTTTACATGTGCAAATTCAAAATTATTTGGAACAGGAGTGCCGACATAATCATTGAAATTTAACGATGATGTTGGAATCTGACTGTCGAGATTCGAGGCAACTGTACTAAAATATTTATTCTATAACACTTACACCTTTTACACACTGATAATCGTGCAATTATTAGACGATTTAGCACAGATAAGAAATTTGTGACGTGTGAAATCTACACCCTTGATCTTGACACGCACAGGTGTTCACTCGGGGGAATCCGTTTCACAGGGCGGGTGATGAATGGCAGAACAAACTCTTGTCTGCCTATACAATCGAATAAAGAAATAGAATGGATACCCTGCGAGTAAAAGCTTTAGTTTATTTTAAAGGCAGAAATTGTATAATCGCAGATATTTGCAAACCAATTGGGACATACGAGTGTTACACAATAAGAATCAGATCAACAGGAGAAACAAGACGTGCTTTCATATATGAATTATCTAGAGAAGCGGAGATCGATGAGTATGAGAGACTCCGATGATGCCTCTATTCTTGCTGTTCTGAATCAAACACAATACGAGTGTGATCAGCTGAACAAAGGTAGATTTTTCTCCGCTGACGATGAGAAATTAAGAGATCTGGCTACCAACGGAAATGAACCAGGGACCGACAGGCAAACGGGGATACGGATATTTAAATGTATTAAATTCGTTTTATACTATTACTCAAGTCTTGAAAATAAGTAATTTCTGTCTCAAGTTTAACTGTTGGTTCCATCGTGAAATTGATTAAGAATGCCACACAAATAGGCTTGTATGCATTATGTTTCACACAGCCTCAGGTGGCAGAAAGACTTCGCCCCCTTCTGAGAGACCGCATAAACTCGTCCATTGATATTGGCACGCTGTCAACTGAGGAGGAAAGACATTTTCGCAAAGGGAAGAAAGTTGTGAACGTTTATCATATTTTCCCAACCTTTCATTGTAATGTTTGTTAACAATCAATTTAACTAGTGCAGTAGATTAGGAATTCGCCCTTGCCCTAAAATATGAACTTTCCCACTCTAACCGTGCGTAAAATAACGATTTAGCATGCTTATGAAAACATTATTTCTTAATTAAATTCGTTAGCTATTGTTTGGTTGTCTGTTATTTTCTCTCCATTTATATTACATGAGTCGGTGTATTGTTTGGATTTGTTTTTATTTAAAAGATATTTTCTTTAATTTTCTTTTCAAGATATTGTTTTCTAAAAATTCGAATGGTATGATTTAATTTGTTTTAGTAATCTCTATATTGTTTGAGAATGATGCCATCCCGAGTAACAACGTGCAGTCGATAAAGTCTATTTTTTCAGGTATAGAGTTCAAAATTCCATAGGTTATCCAAGGCCTAATAATATTTTTTGTCGAAATATTGAAAGTTGTCAAGGGGAGCATTCATTATAAATGGGGTTAAATTGAGAGCGAAAATCATTCAGTTAAATATTAGGGTAATTACAATGCGATTCCAGTCTGTTTCACGAATTCTATGCAGAAATAGTCTTTTTGTGCTCGGGTAATTTTACGATAGGTTATGTTTTGTTGCATGGGCAGGTTTGCAACTTAAAACTGTTTTTAATATATTGAATATTGGGAAGTGATCTATATGTCAGTTGAAAAATGCCTGACAATAGGTTTTCTTCGTGGAAATTTGTTAATATACTGTCTATAAGTGTTGCTTTTAGTTCTTTTTAGTTGCTGACTTTGTGATCAGAGGAAAGAAGTAGTGTGATTTCATTGTTTCAAAGTAGTCCTTCGATGGTAGATGTCTGTCTGCTTTAAAAAGATCTATGTTGATGTCTCCCATCAATACACAGTTATTTTTTGGACTTCAGGTGACCTGAGAACTGAGAGCAAATTCGTGTCGTGTTTATAGAAGAACAGAAATGGATCAGCCAAAAAGTGTGCACAATTAGTACCCATTGAAATACCTATATGATGTTGACAAATTGTGTTGCCAAATTTCACATAGATATTATTAATGAGAAATCCAAGCAACTCCATCAGCAAAGAAACATCCCATAAATGGTATTCCTTGAGTGGAGTAGAGCTAAAGAATGTGTTTTGGGTTCTGACACTAATGTAGGCCTATCGACGATTATGAACTAAGTCGGTCATGAGATCCTGATTAGGTATCGTAGTATGGACAGTCGAGAAATCCCATGTGGACATATGTCTGTAAAAAACTTGGAATGACAGCTTCTAGAACCTACATGTATTAATTTAGATATGTATGATTTTTAGGCAATTTGGGAGTCCATAACTTTTGGCTTATCATTATAAGTGATTGGAAGACAAATACCTCTTTCCCCGAGAAAGTATTGTGATTGTGGAATAAATCTTCCTGTGTGGATAGGGTTTGGGAGTAAGTAGACATGTTTAATGATGGTGTACTTATACTCAATTTCTAAACCAGCACCTGGTAGCAGTAATATTTACATATGAATATTATATTATTCGGTGCTTTGACCGCTGGGACTATGACAAGACTTGCCAAAACCGCTTGAACTGATACACGAAGACAAGAAGACAGCAGGAGCCAAGAGACCAAAGTCCATTATCGTGAAATGAAATTTGATCCACAATTTAGAGAAAATATGACACATGTAATACACCGTTTACAACGCTTAATCCATTATTCTTTCAAATTAGCCAATTTCCTTCCAGATCCAGTGAGTTCTCCCAAAAATGCACTAAGACATTAAAACATAACTTCAGCGACGAATGTGGTTTTATCCAAGAAGCGATTTTGTTGCAGTTAGTGAATGATGATAATGGAAATACTGTATTCTTTTTCTTGTACTTCATAATACAATTATACCTTATCATAACTTCACCCATCAAAGACTCAAAGAGAGTACCCTAATGGCTGAGCCCGTATAATCAACAATTATTCAAACAGGTTTCGGGCCTGCATAACCATTATGGACAGAACCAAGACATGTTCAAACAAACTAGTGATACAACATTTTCCGTATAACCGTCAGATCTTAAATCATACTGTGTTGGCCATTGTCCAGAATTCGCATCATGATGTCTTCGGTCAAGGGCCTGATATGTGTCTCTTGGATTATGTTTGCCTTAATCCAGCAGAACAATTAAAGCGAATGATCTTTGTTGTTCAGTCAGGGAAATAATGCAACACAAAGGCTAAGTCCTATAGCATTCTCACATTGCAATTGGTGAGCAAAATAATATACGCTACACATTGATGAATGGATAAGCCATGTGATGTTCTTCAAAGTCTAAAGTCGCTTCACGAAGAGAGTTGCCATTTTATGCGGGCTGTCTGGTGGCATATTGAGTGTCCCGTCGGCTATGTACTCTTGGTATTTCACCTCTCGGATCACACTAGCTCCTACTTTCTCACAGATTTTGCGAGAGAATTCGCTAGCCGTCTCAATCATTATGAGTTTAAAACCACGTTTAGTTGCCAAGTTACACAACTGCTGTAATAATTCGGCTGCAAGGTCGGTATTGAAATAACTTGCACCTGCTCCACCTCCTCTAACTTTTACAATCTTGTCCACACCATAGAGTTTGAACAAATCCAGATCCTCGTATAATTTGCTAAATATCTTCCACGCCTTCGTCATTTTCTGACAATCCTCATCGTCAGCGGGATACGACCAGTTTTTATCATTGTCAGCAGTAGACAGAACACAAACAACAAAGCAAGCAATTGTGTTGGTCGAGTTATCTACAGCCACCATAGATAATCCGTTATGAAGACCTTCCTCAAGGGCGTAGTCCACGTAACGTTTACACTCCCTGGGTACTTCTACGTTCAATGCAGTTGTCAAAGGTTCTCTTCTCCAGAATGCGTAAAACAGCTCTCTCACTTCGTCCTCGTCTTCTGGCCTCATCACTCTGTATTCCATCCTCGACACGCTGGCCTGTAAGGTACCATATAACGGTGAATTATCTATAACAAAACTTTTTTTTATATATGAGTCTGTCCATTTAATTGGTCGTCTGCTTTGAGGCTTGTGAAGAATCAATACTTGAGTTCGCATTAGTTTCAATTTTGTAGCGTATAAAATAATCTGATCATAAAATCTACAAATTGACAACCCGTAGTCCGTAGCCCCGTGTGACTCTCGGCGTTGACCGGAGATATCATTGTGCACGCCTCAGGCCATGGTAGGAATAGGCATCGGTCCCTCAGACAGCTTGTCGAAGAGGCGACCCATGCGGTTCCCGTGTGTGAAAAGGAATCGGACCCTACCCGTGGGGTTCCCTGGTGTGAAAAAGAATAGGATCTAAACGTCGTGATATGACTGAAATATAACTGAAAGCGACGTTAAACCATATTCACTCACTCACTTACCCAGTAGTCCTTAATATTAATAATGTATCACAATTTAAATAACTTTAAAATTTTCTCGAGACTCTCAACAAAAGAAGTGGAGAAGTGTCTTTCGGATGTAGATTCACCAGTATAGGCTATCCCTTCAAATATCCGCTGTGTTCTGTGGGGTCGGTTCCGGACGACTACGGCAACCATTTAGCTGTAGCATTGCGGATCGATGACTTTTATCTAGCCTGGATATCTATTGCACGCAAATATGTCAGTCAGATCAAATAATGTACCTCAACTAACCATTTTGTTCATATTCTGTTATCTGGGGTTATTTAGTTCATAGGTTTCCTTGTTCTGTGTCAAATATGCATGTATATGTTATGCAATGACAACTTACCTGTCTCTGAAGGTATTCAGTTAAGACCTAATCTAAATATGATGATACCCTGCCCACCGTTGGGGTTGTTTTGTCTCAAGTCGATATGAATGTTATATACGGCAACTTGACTATTTTGTTAAATGATTAAATGGTGGGGGGGGGGGGGGGTGCATTATGCCCCCCAAGCCTGTGCTATCCACGAAAGGACAAAAAACTGAGAGCTTACACTCTGATGTTTTAATTCGGTCTAGGCATGTAATTTCTTGACACCGAAAGATATCCTGGTAAACTATTCTGAAATCCTCTGTAAAATCAACGCGATCTACTCGTTCAAGGTCATCCATCTCGAGAGTTTCAGTTCGGCGTCACGACTCGCAAAGGCCAGGACTTCTGTTACGCTGAGCCCTGTGAGTGTCCGAACTGTCCAAAGTAAAAATTATATGCAGTATTGTCTATCGTATTTTTATTTTTATGATGTATTGAGAACCACCGAGTGGATTTTGTTGAAATACCGGAATGGCATAGTAACGTGCGCGTCTCCCTTCTGTTTATATGCAAGAATGTAAGATACTCTGGAGAATGTTAGAGGCATTTTCATTCAAAATTCCAACAATTCATGACCAAACAATACTGGAGGTTAAAGTGGTATAAATACCAGATTTACGTAAACTTCGATTTGATACCTTACCATACCTTGCAACTTTAGAAATTTAGAGAAATTTATTCTTCGCGTCAAAAACGACTTTTCAAACTTTTACCCAACTCTCCGGCCAAAAACACTTCCGTCAGAATTTTAAGGACCGGGTTATACAATATTATCAGCGACGATTGGTCGAAATTATCCCTAAAAGCAAGACCAGTTGTGTAGCAACAAGCAACTTGTTTCTCCGGGGCTTTTAACTTGGTTACAGGCTTCTTCAATAAAAGTGTCTTTCCGGTCCCAGCTTGCCTCAAAATAGAGACATTATGGTCTGAAATTATCGTCGAAAATATGTTTTCTTCCTGGGTCCTCGTGAAAGCTTCAATCGCTGTTCGTGTTCATTTCCCGCTGTTTGGCGTCTCGTGTTCAGCTGTTTTGCTCGCTATTTTTAGCACTATGACCAGTCTGGAATTTCATTGGTCGACTCTCCCGTCCTGGGTGACTGGAGTTGCAAATCGACCGGGTCGCGGAGAATGCGGAGAGCGGCGGTTGTATGTCAGGGGCAAATAAGCCAGTGGGCGGGAGATGACTTTTGTGGATAATTTCGACCAATCGTCGCTGATAAGATTGTATAGCCCGGTCTTTAAAATTCCGACGGAAATGTTTTTGGCCGCAGGGCTGGCTAAAAGTTTGAAAAGCCGTTTTTTGGCGCGAAGAATAAATTTCTCTCCTCAAGATAAGATTTAGATATTCAAAGCGTATATATTCCAAAGTTTGGTCCACTTGGGAAGTAATAAACGGATGGCGTTTGGAAAGGTAAGCTTTCGTTCTTTTCGAGAATGTTTTGAAACGACCGTGTTGAGCGGTTCTATTCCCAACTTCTCTTTTATTGGATTTGATATTTTTGGAACATCATGATGTCTTGCCGGTATGATTGAAAACTGTTGACCGCTTCTCTCTTGCAGGAAACATGCCTATGTTTATGTATACTATGATTGTCTTTTGAATTTGGTGCTAATACTGTTATATGGAATATAGAATAGGTCTTTGGATTATGGACGCGGATATTCTCGAATGGACGACGGCTGAATTATGAATGACGGACCAGGCGCTTGTATAGAGGACAGGGTATGGTAGATAATTAGAAACTGTATCTCAGCTTGACATTATAGAGAACAACTTTAAATGAGCCAAAGATGAAAGAGAAATACACTTAGAAAAAATAGTTTAAAAAAATCGCCACATCTTTATTCGGTGGCTCTTGTATTGCCTGAAGAGCCACCGAATAAAGATGTGACGAAACCGGTTGCAGTAAACGCTGTCTTCGATATTAATTTTTTTGTTTATATATATATATATATATTTATTGAAAAAATGTATACGTAGACATCGACCATTCAATATCTCACAGGCCATACAACTGTGGATGCCACGCCGTCTGAATCTGTCTACACAGTGGAGGCATCAAACGACATTCGTCTACATTGGTGCTTATATTCGACTAAGCCAAAAAAGTCTCTTCAGTAAAACGAAACGAAACGAAACGGATGTCACCACTGGTACATTATTACAAAAGTTCGCATCAAGATACACCAAGCACAATACGGATAGACACAGCACTTACCTCTGCTAGATATCGTTGTATTGTATACAAAATATCGTAGTATTGTTAACGCTAGATTGATGGTCAGTCTGGTCAATTTTTCCAAATCCTTTCATAAATATAATCGCTAGTTTCTGGTGTTGGTCATATTCGAGTCAGCTTTATTACTTGTCACGTTTTATCATCTCTATCCTGGTCAAAGTTCGGTGCTAACATGACCTAGGTCAAAACGGATCTTGATTATACGTAGTAAAAATAACGTGCCACTTGTCAACTTTAGTGCACAGTGCACCAGTTAGAGGTATATATGTTACACAATGCACAACTACGTGTATTGAAGACAATAAGCCCAGACTTGTGCCTTTCTCGTTAATACATTGTTCACACAAAATTGCACGTTCTATCCAGAGTCATGCGGGGAATAAACAGCCGAGTTTAAATGGTATTAACTCGCGTGTTCAAAGATATGTGTCAGCCAGGGTTCGCCGCTCAGTATATTAAATTTCGGTCAGTTAGCTGCAATAGCAGGTGGGTTCGGCTTTGGTCATTTACCTAATCCTACTTACCTCTCTTCTTCTGTTTTATGGGGCTGCAAGCCAAATTGATGCTTAGATTCTATATCGTCGAACGATACACAAGGTTATGGGGAATTCCAAAATTGTTAAAAAGATTTACACACAATTGTATTTCCAAGTCGCCTAAAGTACAGATCAGACGACAGGTGGATACCCAAACACGTGCCACTGGTGGACCAATTGAATTAGGTAAAATTGAACAATAAGCTGTATTTGTATTTAAACGTTCATTGATAAAATGAATTAGACAGTAGACTTTAATTTAAAGACACCAGTTAGGTCGCTTTGGAGTTCAGTACAATTTTCGATGGAAGTTTTGTGTAGTTCATATGTATCGATAGTTTAGAAAAAAGTCTCACATCTGTTTAATGTCCGAAAGACGATAATTCTTATCATCGGTATCTTGTGTGTCGTGTGCAAACATCTGTTGCATATAGGACAAAAGTTTAGACCACAGCAGTATTTGCTACGCTGTAGAAACAGCGGAGAGCGTTTACCTCCCCACGCAATAACATTCTTCTCGCAATATACTGTATGCATGTAGAAGAAGAGCGTCAAACACCGGCCTAGCTCTTAAATTCTCTTCTGGTCTGTAGTGAAAAATAATATACTTTAAATATAGTTTCTTTATATGGCATTTTGTCCACAACACGAGAGAGAGAGCGCGCGAATTAAGGTTTAACGTCGCGTTCAGCAATATTTCAGCTATATAGCGACAATGAAACAAAATTCTAAGTATTTCGACAAAAACAAGCCAACAACCCAGCAATCCAGAAGTAATGAACACAACGCACCAAAAATATGTTCATACATTAACCCTACCTGGCCTGAGCACCCCCCCCCCCCCACTCCCCTTACCAAACTCTTTGCGCTATCTCCGGAACGACAAAAAATGGAACGCTGAATCTTATTGGGGTATTTTGAGCCTATTTACATAACCCCTCAAGCAGAGGATCATGGGTTAACTCAAGATGGTGAGTAGTAGTGTCTACTGAAAAATGGTCCCATTGACCTCTTTGCACTTCAATGACCTCACAAATTTGCATATTGGAGAGAAAATCTACCTCCCAACACAGAAGAGTTTCAATTGTTACCTTTCTAGGGGGAGGTAACCCCAGATCACTATAGTTCCGGCAAAGGTGCCCTGGGTATGTATTCTTCCGCGGTGGTGCTGTCTGGCGGTGATGCGGTCGCGGAAAAAAGCTTCCCCGGAGAAAAAGTAGTCCCCAGACTTCAAATACGCTGCATGGTTCGATGGGGTCGAGTGAGGTATCAAAGTGAAGCATTCGTCAAGGGGCATCTGATGGGCTGGGTGTGGGGTTGAAATAGCGTCATTCTACGCATGCGCGGTAGACAAAGGGTATGGAAATAGACGTTTTGGGGTCTAGGGGAGCCACTAATGGTCCGATGGAGTCGTATGAGGTATCAATGTGAAGCCTATGTGAGGGGGCATCTGACTGGATTAGTGGCTCGGGCGTTGTCACCATTCTGCGCATGCGCAGACAGGGAATTGTGGGAAAAGGGTATGGAAATAGACGTTTTGGGATCTATGGGAGCCCCTAATGGGCCGATGGAGTCGTATGAGGTATCAATGTGAAGCCTATGTGAGGGGGCATCTGACTGGACTAGTGGCTCGGGGCTCGGGCGTTGTCAGCATTTTGCGCATGCGCAGACAGGGAATTGTGGGAAAAGGGTATGGAAATAAAGTTTTGGGATCTAGGGGAGCCTCTAATGGTCCGATGGAGTCGTATGAGGCATCAATGTGAAGCCTATGTGAGGGGGCATCTGACTGGACTAGTGGCTCGGGCGTTGTCACATTCTGCGCATGCGCAGACAGGGAATTGTGGGAAAAGGGTATGGAAATAAACGTTTTGGAATCTAGGGGAGCCCCTAATGGTCCGATGGAGTCGTATGAGGTATCAATGTGAAGCCTATGTGAGGGGGCATCTGACTGGATTAGTGGCTCGGGCGTTGTCAGCATTCTGCGCATGCGCAGACAGGGAATTGTGGGAAAAGGGTATGGAAATAGACGTTTTGGGATCTAGGGGAGCCCCTAATGGGCCGATAGAGTCGTACGAGGTATCAATGTGAAGCCTATGTCAGGGGGCATCTGACTGGACTAGTGGCTCGGGTGTTGTCACCATTCTGCGCATGCGAAGACAGGGAATTGTGGGAAAAGGGTATGGAAATAAACGTTTTGGGATCTAGGGGAGCCCCTAATGGTCCGATGGAGTCGTATGAGGTATCAATGTGAAGCCTATGTGAGGGGGTATCTGACTGGACTAGTGTGTCGTCCGTGTTCAACATTCTGCGCATGCGCAGACAGGGAATTGTGGGAAAAGGGAATGGAAATAGACGTTTTGGGGTTTAGGTGGACCACTATTGGTCCGATGGAGTCAAGTGAGGTATCAATGTCAAACACGCGTGAGGGCGCATCCCACTGGGTGGATGTGGAGTAGGAATATCGTCATTCTGCGCATGCGCAGTAGACCAAGTGTATGGAAATATACATTTTGGGGCCGACATGGGCTAATATGGGTCCGATGGTGTCGTATGAGGTCTTATTCTGAAGCTCTCGTGGAGAAGCATCCGACTGGACTAATGTATCTTCGAGTTTCATCATTCTGCGCATGCGCAGTCTGGCTGTAGTATAGAAATATACACATGGGGGTGTGTTTGGGGTACTAAACCACTATGGGTCCGAATGCGTCGTGTCAAGTGGCATCTTGTAGCAACGCCTACCAACGCCAAGCTTAATGCTTCAACGCCCTGGTGAATTAGCCCAAAAGCTCTGATTTTCCTGGAATTGTCACTAATTCATTGGAAATGCAGTGACGCCCGCCAACGTCCGCCTTAACGCCCTAGCATAACGCCTTGACGCCATGATATAGACAGATGAGAGAAAAACAACAACAACAACAACAACAAGGATGAGAGAACAACAACAACAACAACAAGTTTTCATATAGTTTATTCTCCCCAATGTTACATCATACTCACGCTGGGGGAGCCGCGTTGGGTATGTTTACAATTCGAGAAAACTCTTTTCCAATCAGAGACCGCCATTTGGTCCTGCCATATTCGTTCTTGCCCGTCAAATGTATTCTCGGCTGCACTTGTCCAATCAGAAGCCGTCCTTAAGAAAGTCCCATCTTCGGCCCTGTTCGCTCTCATCCGTTTGTTCTAATCGTCGTCGGTCAGGCCTGGATATTCGTCGGGCAGCATATCCTGAAACAGTTGTTTGCGCATTCTAATCGCATTTTCCAGGGCCTCGGTGTGTGGTAACCCCATATCCTCTTCCAAGTGACGCTTGGTCTTCATGATGGACCTGTGCGTGGGGTCACCTTTCATTTCAAGCGGTAGTAAGGTATAGTGTTCATAGATCGCCATGGCTGTTTTCCTGATGCGGGGCCACATTTCGGTATACGCCTGTTGTAAGTTATCCTGTCCCGCGTCCTCGATCGCTTCAGCGTGAGTATTGATAGCTGCTGTCACAATACGATCCCAGAAGGTAGGTTCTGCCTCACTTTCCTGGTATGTAGGCTGACTATATGAGGTCAAGCTCTCCATATCAGTAGATAGACTGTCAGCAATCTTGGATTCGGTATCAGTCGATACACTCTCATCGATCTCTGCATCAGCATCCGATTCAACGGACTCCTCGACGTCTTCAATTCCATGTATATTTTTCTGGTGTCGCATCATATCGTAATGTCTGGTGAACGTGCGCTCACACTCAGAACAAGTATAAGCCATGTTGACGGTTGAACGTCGACTGTGCGTGTTTTGGGAATACACTTGCTTTCATAGACAGTAACGCCCTCCAACGCCCACTGTTACGCCTTAACGCCCTATATGTACGCCTTAACGCTCGTCTCAACGCTTTAACGCGCTTTCTTAACGCCTTAACGTCGTTTAATGATGCGTTCGAACAAATGTTGCTTTTGTGCTATTGCTCTGACATACGCCGCTTTCCAGTTCATGCCCGAGGTTTTCAACATCGACGCTGTTCTTTCGATTTTCATATGGACTGGGTCTTTGTCCAAAAATTTCATACGGGTCACGAGGTCGACATACTGCTGACGTAAAGCCCGTCGTAGCCTGGGTGCCAATCTGTTATGGGCCAACATTGCGGCTTCTTTTTTCGAATATCCTTTGTGTTGAAACTTGTTTTCTGTGGCCCTCAACGTCTCGCCCATCTCGGCGTCCATACTTTCTTTAACAAATCCTTCCATAGCCTCGAGTTCACATTATGTTCATTCCCTTGTACGGGTTCTGGTTGGTCCTTCACGGTTGGGTGATATTCCGGGGCTGTTGGTATGAAGCGGGCCCGCTGTATGGGGGTGGATTGCTGCTGCTGCTCTGCCAGGAGTGGACTAGGCGGATGGTGTAGGGGTATATGACGTTGCGGTGATTCCTCGCCGGGTAACAGGTGGGTCCTCAGCCGACGATCTCCGGGGGTATGGGCTTTTAAATCTACGAACAGGTAGCCGTACGGACGACTTGTCGCCCCTTGAAGCACCTGCATGAAATGGTCGATGTTCTGAGGATAAATTCGACTACCAAACACACGGATTTGTGCTCTGTCAATGGGATTGGAGAACAACACAAAGTATTGGCAGTTCAAGGCAATATCTCTGGACGCCTTCCCTTGAGGAAAGAGATTCTGGGTCAAACAGATGACGGACAGATTCCGATGATGGGATCTTTAGTAATCAAGTCGGCGACGTGTGAATTGTCCTTGGCCGCACTCATCAGATCATCTAGCACTACCACGTTGGTCTGCTCGGGGTCAAAGTAATACTGTTCGTTTATGTCGTGGGGAATCCCTGGGACGAAGATCACATTCTGTAACCTTGTAGTTTCGTAGGCGGGCTGCCATTGACTATAACACCAAACAACACGTGTCGGAGCTGGGGTTCTACCCCTACACCATCCGCCTAGTCCACTCCTGGCAGAGCAGCAGCAGAAACCCACCCCCATACAGCGGGCCCGCTTCATACCATCAGTCCCGGAATATCACCCAACCGTGAAGGACCGACCAGAACCCGTACAAGGGAATGAACATAATGTGAACTCGAGGCTGTGGAAGGATTTGTTCAAAGAAAGTATGGACGCCGAGATGGGCGAGACGTTGAGGGCCACAGAAAACAAGTTTCAACACAAAGAATATTCGAAAAAAGAAGCCGCAATGCTAGCCCATGAAAGATTGGCACCCAGACTACGACGGGCTTTACGTCAGCAGTATGTCGACCTCGTGACCCGTATGAAATTGTTGGAAAAGGACCCAGTCCATATGGAAATCGAAAGAACAGCGTCGATGTTGAAAACCTCGGGCATGAACTGGAAAGCGGCGTATGTCAGAGCAATAGCACAAAAGCAACATTTGTTCGAACGCATCATTAAACGACGTTAAAGCGTTAAGAAAGCGCGTTAAAGCGTTGAGACGAGCGTTAAGGCGTACATATAGGGCGTTAAGGCGTAACAGTGGGCGTTGGAGGGCGTTACTGTCTATTAAAGCAAGTGTATTCTCAAAACACGCACAGTCGACGTTCAACCGTCAACATGGCTTATACTTGTTCTGAGTGTGAGCGCACGTTCACCAGACATTACGATATGATGCGACACCAGAAAAATATACATGGAATTGAAGACGTCGAGGAGTCCGTTGAATCGGATGCTGATGCAGAGATCGATGAGAGTGTATCGACTGATACCGAATCCAAGATTGCTGACAGTCTATCTACTGATATGGAGAGCTTGACCTCAGATAGTCAGCCTACATCCCAGGAAAGTGAGGCAGAACCTACCTTCTGGGATCGTATTGTGACAGCAGCTATCAATACTCACGCTGAAGCGATCGAGGACGCGGGACAGGATAACTTACAACAGGCGTACACCGAAATGCGACCCCGCATCAGGAAAACAGCCATGGCGATCTATGAACAGTATACCTTACTACCGCTTGAAATGAAAGGTGACCCCACGCACAGGTCCATCATGAAGACCAAGCGTCACTTGGAAGAGGATATGGGGTTACCACACACCGAGGCCCTGGAAAATGCGATTAGAATGCGCAAACAACTGTTTCAGGATATGCTGCCCGACGAATATCCAGGCCTGACCGACGACGATTAGAACAAACGGATGAGAGCGAACAGGGCCGAAGATGGGACTTTCTTAAGGACGGCTTCTGATTGGACAAGTGCAGCCGAGAATACATTTGACGGTCAAGAACGAATATGGCAGGACCAAATGGCGGTCTCTGATTGGACAAAAGTTTTCTCGAATTGTAAATATACCCAACGCGGCTCCCCCAGCGTGGGTATGATGTAACATTGGGGAGAATAAACTATATGAAAACTTGTTGTTGTTGTTGTTGTTCTCTCATCCTTGTTGTTGTTGTTGTTGTTTTTCTCTCATCTGTCTATATCATGGCGTCAAGACGTTATGCTAGGGCGTTAAGGCGGACGTTGACGGGCGTCACTGCATTTCCAATGAATTAGTGACAATTCCAGGAAAATCAAAGCTTTTGGGCTAATTCACCAGGGCGTTGAAGCATTAAGCTTGGCGTTGGTAGGCGTTGCTACAAGATGCCACTTGACACGACGCATTCGGACCCATAGTGGTTTAGTACCCCAAACACACCCCCATGTGTATATTTCTACACTACGGCCCGACTGCCCATGCGCAGAATGATGAAACCCGAAGATACATTAGTCCAGTCGGATGCTTCTCTACGAGAGCTTCAAAATAAGACCTCATACGACATCATCGGACTCATATTAGCCCATGTCGGCCCCAAAATGTCTATTTCCATACACTTGGTCTACTGCGCATGCGCAAAATGACGATATTCCTACTCCATCCAGTGGGATGCGCCCTCACGTGTGTTTGACATTGATACCTCACTTGACTCCATCGGACCAATAGTGGCCCACCTAAACCCCAAAACGTCTATTTCCATTCCCTTTTCTCACAATTCCCTGTCTGCGCATGCGCAGAATGTTGAACACGGACGACACACTAGTCCAGTCAGACGCCCCCTTACATAGGCTTCACATTGATACCTCATACGACTCCATCGGACCATTAGGGGCTCCCTTAGATCCCAAAACGTTTATTTCCATACCCTTTTCCCACAATTCCCTGTCTGCGCATGCGCAGAATGCTGACAACGCCGGAGCCACTAGTCCAGTCAGATGCCCCCTCACATAGGCTTCACATTGATGCCTCATACGACTCCATCGGACCATTAGGGGCTCCCCTAGATCCCAAAACGTTTATTTCCATACCCTTTTCCCACAATTCCCTGTCTGCGCATGCGCAGAATGGTGACAGCACCCGAGCCTCTAGTCCAGTCAGATGCCCCCTCACATAGGCTTCACATTGATACCTCATACGACTCCATCGGACCATTAGTGGCTCCCCTTGCCCCCAAAACGTCTATTTCCATACCCTTTGTCCACCGCGCATGCGCAGAATGACGCTATTTCAACCCCTCACCCAGCCCATCAGATGCCCCTTCGCGAATGCTTCACTTTGATACCTCACTCGACCCCATCGGACCATGCAGCGTATTCGAAGTCTGGGGACTACTTTTTCTCCGCGGAAGCTTTTTTCCGCGACCGCATCACCGCCAGACCGCATCACCGCGGAAGAATACATGCCCAAGGCCCCTTTGCCGGAACTATAGTGATCTGGGGTTACCTCCCCCTAGAAAGGTAACAATTGGAACTCTTCTGTGTTGGGAGGTAGATTTTCTCTCCAATATGCAAATTTGTGAGGTCATTTAAGTGCAAAGACGACAATGGGACCTTTTTTTAGTAGACACTACTACTATGGTGGCCACGTGGGGTACCAGAAAAGTGATGTTTTTGTCATATTTCCTTAAAATATCTGATTTTCCGCGATGAAAAGTCGGCAAAAACTATTTTATCTCACATTACATTAATATTTAATAATTTATCATGCCGTTTTTGCGAAAAAATTGCATAAATAAAAAATTCGGAAAATCCGACCGAAAAATCGATCCAAAAATGCTGTTTTTGAAAATGACGTCACTATGACGTCATCAAAGCGGCCATCTTGGGTTTTGTACCTCTGCTGTCAGATCTTGACTCAAGCGTATAGCGTGGTAAGTTTCAGCCTCCTAGCTCAAACACGACATTTTGATCTATCATATACAATTGGCAATATTTGATGCTGACAGTCCACACTGTAAACTGGAAGAAAAATAAGATGGATTAAAAAAAGTTATTAAACTTCACACACATTTCTTTGTAAACGTCACATATCCTTTCTGTATGTAGACCCCTGCCGGCCAATAATTGAAATTTCCGTATATCGTTATATCCATGCATCAGGGTACAGTTAAGTCCCTCGGCTTATGTTTGCTTTTACTTCAAGGAGTCAGGCAATTCCTGCTATTGCTTTAAAAATCATGTATCACGTATTGTACCAGACGGCTGGAAGTTCGCAAATGTTGTCCCTGTTTTCAAGAAGGGTGTAAAAGAATGGGTTGAAAACTATCGGCCTATATCACTATTATCATTGCCGAGCAAAGTGCTGGAACGTTGTATTCTTAACAAAATCTACCCATGTCTTGAAACCTACATTCACAAACTGCAGCACGGTTTTGTGAAGGGGAAATCTACCTGCACGCAGTTGGTTGAAATTGTACATTGGCTGGGAACAATCCTAGACAATAGCGGGCAGGTAGACGCTCTTTATTTAGATTTCACAAAGGCCTTCGATTCTGTGCCTCACAAGAAACTGCTATATAAGTTACAGATGTATGGCATTCATGGCAATCTTCTGAAATGGCTCACGAGCTATCTAAACAATCGCAAACAGCGTGTGATGGCCGAAGGCCAATATTCTGAATGGCTACCTGTATTGTCGGGGGTGCCACAGGGGTCCATCCTTGGTCCTGTCCTATTTCTTTTGTACATAAATGACCTGCCCGACTGCGTTTCGGAACAAACGAAAGTTGCACTATTTGCAGACGACTCAAAATGTCTTCGTGAAATTATTAGCCTCGAAGATTGCCATGCCCTACAACAGGATATTTCATGTCTTATTAAATGGAGTGTGGACTGGTGCATGTCATTCAATATAGAGAAGTGCAAACTAACTCTTGTAACGCGTAAGAAAAATCCCACCTTATTTAGTTATTCTATGAACGGCGTAACCCTTGATCGTGAGTACATTGTTTGTGACCTGGGTGTAGATGTAGCGCACAATCTAATTTGGGATCACCATATTAATAGAATTGTCGGTAAGGCAAATCAAATGCTTGGACTGCTGAAGAGAACGTGTGGCTTCGATATCAACATAGACACAAAAAGATCTTTGTATTGTGTCTTAGTTCGAAGTGTTTTAGAGTATTGTTCTCCCGTATGGTCGCCACATAACAAAAATATGTTATCAATGCTTGAAGGTGTACAGCGCAGGGCCACAAAATATATCTGTGGCGATTATGAAAGCGACTATGCAGCGAGATTATCGAAGCTAAATTTATTGCCTCTGTCATATAGAAGGGAGATGACTGACCTCGTGTATTTTTATAAGGCTTTGAAAGATGATCGGATGTTTTTACCGAGCATTTTATCTTTTAACCGGAATGAACGAACTCAAAGCTTAAGGTCTAATTTTAGAAATCTTATACCACCTGTTCGCTGTCAGACAGAAACTTTTAAGGCGTCTCTTTTTATGAGACTCATTCCTATCTGGAACAATTTACCTTTGGAAACCAGAAACATCACATTAAGTGCCAAATGTTTTAAAAACAAACTTGTTCGTTTTTACCATCAAAAATCCAAAGATATATTTAGTGTTGAACATGTGTAAAAGTTTCAGACGTATGCTAAATAAATGAACTATCCACATATGTTGAAAACTTGCACATATGTCAAAAAAATTTCAACATATGTATAAAACTTTTACACATATGTGAAATAAATCCGCACTTTTAGACATATGTTGAAAAGACTTAGACATATACGTAAATACTTTTTTCGACATATGCGAAAACTTTCAGACATATGTGTAAAAGTTTTAGACATATGTGTAGAAGTTTTAGACATATGTTGATAAGTTTTACACACATGTCATAATAATTAACTATTCGACATATGTTGAAATTTTTTTGACAGATGTGCAAAAGTTTTCTACATATGTGGAATAACCGATTAAATACTGAAACGGCTTGCCATATTCAAATGCGTTGTTATTTCAATCTACTCTTTCTGGAATGAAAATTGACTTTATACCCATTTTTCGATAAGGGAAGTCTAACTCCCGTGAGAGAATTTAACGACCATAGCTTTCCCCTTTGATCTGACGCATGCGTATTGTCATGGTAATCCGATAAGCTTTCGAATTGGATTTTCTCTCTCCGAGACGGCATTACCCGTGAGATGAGTAAGTGTTGTCTGTTGGATTTCCTTGTCTTTTCCCGACTAAGCATCTATACATATGCAGTATGAGAAGGTAGTGCGATGTTATTAACCTAAATAGGTACATATATCCTGCTGAAATTTGCTAATAACTAGAATATATAGAGCCTGCGACGGTGCTGTAATTATAAGCCATGACCGCATGTGGTGAACTCTACTATGGTCGGATTTGGATAAAATCTATGTAACTATTTTTTATCTAAAGGTATTTCTTAATATATATAACAGACAATGGAATTTTCATGGACCTGGGTGGAGTAGATTATGGGTAAATTGTACCTTGTTGATGGCCAAACTCCTTTTGCTACTGAAAGACTCGTCAGTACAGGCAGAAAAATGTATTTGTGTCATCAAAGATTCATTTGAACTAAGGGAAAGGCTATCGAGTACAGGCCAGAAATTTGTTATCGCCCATGATTGATAAAACATTGTTATTGAAGTTCTCCACGAGTCAAATTCGAAAACACTGGTTTGAGAGGAGAGGTACAAATTGATTGTCCATCGTAGTTGACAATAATATTTTTTTCTGTTGGCCTAAGTTAAGGAGAGGACATGCTAGAACATTCAACGCCAGCTTATGTGTACGGGACAGAAAACAGTAATGTTAAGATAAGAAAAATGTCCCTAAATTCCGCACAAAAAGTTGTGCTTCGAGCAGACAAAGCTAACCAAGTTTTATGTTGATATCAACGCTCAGTCAAGTGACACAAACACCGTCGTCAGATGTATGAAATTAGGCTTCTGTCTGTTTTGGCCACGAGCCGATTTACCACATGCTGAGAAAATTCTTTGAGCACCCCATCATCACGGGACGACCCACTGAAGCGATTAATGAACACTGGACACTGCATTCAGTAGCTTTAGGCCAGAATGTTTATGTCTGATCAGAAACACACATAATATGGGAGCAAAGTGGGCTTTTTCACACTTTCACAGCTGGGTTGATGACGTCACGCAGGGCAATTGGCTGAGAAAAAACAGCGGATAACATGGAAAGCGAGTGCAGTCAGTGTTCCGATTCAGATGTCGATTCGAGCGATATCAGCTCCTTAGATGGAAATATTTTTCGCCAAGAAGATGAAATAGACATAGAGGAGGATGATGACGCGCACATCAACAGTTGTTTGAAGACCAACGGCGGAATTCAGCCCTATCAATTTGAGCCGTACGGCTCCGATTCTGGCAGTGACAACCATTCTGACAACGTGGAACTCGACGACGACAGGATTCAGAGAGGTCGTTTGTTGAATACAGATTGGTATGCAACTTGACTGGAAACCTTATTATCGTCATCTATAAGACCAAATATCCATATATTTCAAACTGTATTGAATGTAGAACGATTCTGTGATGTAAAGAACGAGCACGTCTGTGTTGTTGTTGTTGTTGTTGTTACTGACCGAGGCGGCCTTTTCGAAGGGATAAACTCCGGGATTCGGCAGTATGGACAGTTTATGTTGATAACTCTACTGATATACGTCCGATTTGAATTTTGTTTGTTTTCCCATAATCCCCATGAAATACCAATTTCAGAATTATATAGTTTGATAAAAAAACTTTGGACATTCATGGCGAAAAGTAAGCCGTGGTGAGTGGATGTCGAACCGACGTGATGGATCGGCATTCACATTTGCTCAATTTTCGACAAATTACGTTAATTAAATTGAAATCGAATGATATTCCCACAATCTCAAATTTCAAGGGATTATGAAAGTATTATTATCACTTCTGTATCTACAGCCACTCACTCCAATTGGTGTTCAGAAAAAAAAAACATTAAAAGGCGACCGGTTTGTCCGATCACTGTACGACTTTTTATTTTTTTATTTATTTACTTTATATATCAAACGTAGATATATTTATGAAAGATCATTTTATTATTATTAAATAGTATATATGAAATAGAGACTCATCCAGTTTAACTTGTAGGTGCTCAAGCAACAAATGCCACATCATGGATAGCAGTCTGGGCGTTCATCGGGGACGCGAGAGCGAGCAGGGCATGTACAGCCGTCTCCCTGCCCGAGGCCTCGCTTGCAGGCTAGGTTCGTTCAGCCGATGTCCGTGATAGATTCTCCTTGTCCGATTTCTTTGCCGTCATATTCTGATTGTTCTTAGGTTTGATAGTTGGAATAGCTGTTCTCTTTAGTTTTGGTTTGTACCCGAATTCAACTGCTACGCTGTAGAGGTCCTCGAATGATGTCTTTCTGTCAAAATGTGCCGAGCAAATTATACGAGAACTGGCTCGGGCCCTCTTTCCACATCCTCGTGTTGCGTACAAATTTCGTCCAATTTGCAGCGATTTTCTCGTCTTTAGGCCACAAATGAATACTAACACCGTCATCTGTAGTAAAACTGCAACCTCCCACTGCACAACGTCGCGGCATATTTAACAAATGATGCCCCGATACTCCGAAAGTCTCCAGAAATCAGCAGCTACTTATGACTGTGGTATACGGCTTTAACATAGAGAATACAAGACGGCTGTCCCTCCGTGACGTCACAGCTGGAATTGACAGGAGAGCGATTTTCACCTTTCAAACAGCAATATCTCGCCAACCAGACTGCACAAAATTATGAAAAAATATCATTATTTTCAGAATCGAAAGGACTATTTTTTTTTAATTTTTGACCTCAGATCGTTTGGGTTGACCTTTAAATATCATTAGATAGCTCGGAGATCTATACACCGCATTATAAAGCGCAGGGACAAGGACCGGACATATGGAAATAAACAGATTCAATATACGACCCCGGCAAATAAAATAAACAATAAAGTTATTTAGAATTGAGCTAAGCAGGGTATTCTATATACAGAGCTACCGCCGACCAGGGACGATCCATTATTCATCGTTTACACCTACGGAGAACAGGAGTTATTCTTACAATTCTTCATTTGTACATGTCCAAAGCTGACCCAAACCCGAGACAAAATACTCAAATTTATGCGAATTGAACACCCACAGTTTAACTCCTACAATGACACAACAAAACTAAAAACCATACTTGACTGCACCCCATCAACCGCCCTACCAATAGCTAAACTGGTACACGAAATGATGACTAAAAGAACAAAGGAGCTTGCCAGACCTTCTGCCAACAACAATACTTCAATGTTTATATAAAATACAGTAGGTATATATATATAGTCCTCTTTTCTATATCATCATCTCAGTGCTTTTTATATTATTTAGTATAGTTCTGTTTCTAAATGTTGGCATCAATGATGCTCTGTCTGAATTATCCGTGTTTTTATGTTGGGAGTTATCTCCCCTTGACCGTTGTATCACATACAAAGGTTGCAATAAATGAACTTGAACTTGAACTTGAACCCCGGAGTTTAATGGCCGAGGGTTTGAAAATCTCACTTACTACCCGGTGGTATAATAATAATATAGGTGTGATCCAGTAATCATCGTTATACTTACGGAGAACAGAAGTAATTCGTATCCAGAGGTTTGATGCCAGAGGGTTTGAAAATCTCATTTACTACCCGGTGGTATAATAGCATTACAGTTGTCGTCCCGCAATCATCGTTTATATCTACGAAGAACAGGAGTTATTCTTACTCAGGGGTTAGCCGGAGGGTTTGAAAATCTCACTTACTACTCGATGTTATATTACAAGAACCGACCACTAGTAGAATCCTTTACTGGCATAGCTTATTATTTTATTCTGTCGTTTTCATACATTAGAAATACGTAAGTTCGGGTCTGTCGTATACTGATCTCCACAAGATCCAGGGCGAATTCAGCAAGCTTTATATCACTCACAGAGGGACGCACAAGTAAACATTCAAGCATTCGCAAGGGGATACATAAGAATATATCACACATCCATCTGTAACATTGTAACAGATACACATCGAGACGAAGTACATGATTTCCGCTTGAGGTCACAAACCTCCATTGACGTGAGTGGGTCCAAGATTATTATCAGGACTTGACTCCCGGCGAACATTGATTGGCCATTATACCTGACTGGGCCAGAAATGGTCTGTGACGTCTTTTGAAATGTTTCTATAATATTTGGCTCTAAAATATATCAAAACCACCTTTTCAAATTTTAATCGGGAAAAACATCTGGGCCAGTTTGATTGGCTCCTCCGAAATTTGCTGTAATGGTGTCGGGCTGGATGACCCTATTTCTGGCGGTCTCATCTCGAAGAAATGGTGGGAAATGTATGCTGAATTTCCCATATGTTTGAGCGGATAGGCCAGGCTACCTGGTGTGATGGGTCATTTGTGGCGGCGAATATTAGGGAATATAGTTTTCTCAAGCTGTGCTCGGCCAATTTACTACATATTAAGTAAGGCGAATATTTAGTGGTTTGTGACCTGTAGGAGAAATCTTTAAGTGCCGTTTTCCTCCAGAGAGGTACAGAATCAGATATAAATGCCTCTTTTCAGCCAAGTTTTTACTTGTTCAGGTCGGATAGAATATTATCAAGCCTAAACGTATACATTTTTCGTCTATTGCGGGCGCCCGAGCTGGCATTTTTGTGTTTGCAGCCCAATTTTAATATTGTCTGACCTCTATAAAGGAATTAAATTGTTGTGTCAGTACAGTTATTTTCAAGCCATTCGTTGATATATTCTGTGCTGTGGAAACGTCAGCGATCGTTCTAGTCAGTAAGCTCACACATTAATTTAGGTCAATATATTCACAAACTTTAATCATTGCAAAGTAGCACTGGTCCGTTTTGTCAGATAACTGCATGAAAGGGCATTCATCGGATTCTAACTGGAGATATGATACAAATTAGCGGTAAAACTTTGCTTTTATTTCCCCTCTACACTGGGGGAGGGGTCGAATTTGTGTTAATAATCGTTATCTCATGCGTGTACAGATACAATTCGGGGGACTGTAGTTAACGTTTGTAAATGTACAAATTAAAAATCCAGAAAATAAATTATTAAATAATCTTTTGGGTTGAAATATTTGAATAAGTGTTTGACTACTCATGGGTCCATACATTAAGGGAAATTTCACTTTGATGTGACAATCGATAACTTTGCGATTATTCGAAGCAAGACCTTTATATTTGCATATGTGTATGATTGTTTGTTATTGATTCGGCCACACAAAGTTTATTGGAATCTGAATAGATTTACTTATTTGTAGGAGAAAAACCAAAATCGGTCTTTCTTCATTGTCACATCTTTAAGTGCCTTTCTCCTCCAGAGAGGTACAGAATCAGATATAAATGCCTATTTTCAGCCAAGTTTTTACTTGTTCAGGTCGGATAGAATGGTATCAAGCCTAAACGCCTATCTATTGTGGGCGCCCGAGCTGGTATTTTTGTGTTTGCAGCCCAATTTTAATATTGTCTGACTTCTATAAAGTAATTGAGTTATTGTGTCAGTACAGTTATTTTCAAGCCATTCGTTGATATATTCTGTGCTGTGGAAACGTTTATTTGCGCATTCCGTTTATTGACTCCACCTCCCACATCAGCGATCGTTCTGGTCAGTAAGCTCACACATTAATTTAGGTCAATATATTCACAAACTGTAATCATTGCAAAGTAGCACTGGTCCGGTTTGTCAAATAACTGCATGAAAGGGCATTCATCGGATTCTAACTGGAGATATGATACAAATTAGCGGTAAAATTTTGCTTTTATTTCCCCTCTACAATGGGGAGGGGTCGAATTTGTGTTAATAATCGTTATCTCATGCGTGTACAGATACAATTCGGGGGACTGTAGTTAACGTTTGTAAATGTACAAATTAAAAATCCAGAAAATAAATTATTAAATAATCTTTTGGGGTGAAATATTTGAATAATTGTTTGACTACTCATGGGTCCATATATTAAGGGAAATGTCACTTTGATGTGACAATCGATAACTTTGCGATTATTCGAAGCAAGACCTTTATATTTGCATATGTATATGATTGTTTGTTATTGGTTCGGCCACACAAAGTTTATTGGAATCTGAATAGATTTACTTATTTGTAGGTCACAAACCTCCATTGACGTGAGTGGGTCCAAGATCATTATCAGGACTTGACTTCCGGCGAACATTGATTGGCCATTATACCTGACTGGGCCAGAAATGGTCTGTGATGTATTTTAAAATGTTTCTATAATATTTGGCTCTAAATATCAAAACCACCTTTTCAAATTTTAATCGGGAAAAAAATCTGGGCCAGTTTGATTGGCACCTCCGAAATTTGCTGTAATGGTGTCGGGCTGGATGACCCTATTTCTGGCGGTCTCATCTCGAAAAAATGGTGGGAATTGTGTGCTGAATTTTCCATATGTTTGAGCGGAAAGACCAGGCTACCTGGTGCGGTGGGTCATTTGTGGCGGCGAATATTAGGGAATATAGTTTTCTCAAGATGTGCTCGACCAATTTACTACATATTAAGTAAGGCGAATATTTAGTGGTATGTGACCTTGAGGTAGGCTGGGATAGGCCACACAGAGTTGATGTGACACATGTCAGTAAGAGTTATTCCCCCATGATTGCTGAACGTTCAGAGTACACAGAAAACAGCTGAGATTACACTACCACATTAACAGAGACCCTTACGAGAGCTTTACCATATTAATATTGAGCTGGTTTATTGTCATATCCATGCAATACATGAGCAGTGTGACTAACGTCACAGGACCTACGAAGTACAGTAGGCATTAGGACTCGATCGTATTTTCATTGAGATATGATGTGACCCTCCCCTACGGTACGTTTCATCATAATATGGTACATGTACAACCTTCCATAACAGCCACAGGTTCTCTTCATAACATGCCTTTTGTGAGATTGAGCAAGATTATATTCTGGGTATTTATATATTTACATCGATGTGTTCGTGCCACAAAAAATGAAAGTATATTGGTGAATGTTCTGGTCATTTAGTGATTCGGCCCTGGTACAAATAAATAACGATCGCCGATTTAATTTTACAATTTGTTAATTAAAGGAAACAGATTGGATAATATAGGTTCAGTAGATTTCAAGCTTCACGTGTGAAAATACATTTACATCTGTTTAATGGTTTTCAGTGCCCTTGTACAGGATCAAAACAACTTTTTGAATCACATTATTTTCCCAACAATACAACAGATTTTTATTTATAGTACTATAGTAGAAAGGTAGCATTTATGTAGTTTACGGTAATTCAACTCCAGACCAACACCTTCTATGCACAAGATTCTATGTCATTCTCCTGAGCATAACCGGTACAAAGAGGAATAAATAGCGTCTCTACATCACGTTGTCATCTAGATATATGAGACAACACATTTTGGGCATCGGCAATCTGATGAATGTACTATTCCGGTCTTCTTGTTTCACATTATATTCTATGGCGGTTGATCGGTGATTTTCTTCATTGATAAACGTTAAACCACATCAGCTTCGTTATGGAAACAGCGCTGATTGTTTGATATGGGCAGCCATTTATGTCAAAATTAGCAATTACAAAACCTAAAGCCAAACTCAGAAAAGACAGCATATCTTACAATGTCCACTGTAATCTTAAACGCATTTTATATTCCTGCAAATAAAAAAACATTAACTTTGAACATATACTCAAACCGAAAACAAACGGTACGATGTTCGAATACAAACTCAGAATGAAAAGCCTAGTTCTGGACGAATAGCCAGTCCGACACAGAGTGTGACCTATTTGAAAAGGAAGAGTATAACTCAGAACGAACGAGCTGTTTCACAACGAACAACGTTCCTTCGGAAATTATTTCCGGAAATAATCGGGTCATTCCGAATGGTAGAAAGATATATGACGTGAAACTGGGCCGCTATTTCGACTTCCGCTATTTCAGGTCGTGACCTCAAAATGAATGTGGTTATTTTTTGCCC
>JAVTVY010005069.1:0-40438 GCA_036873755.1 Hanleya hanleyi | reverse complement strand
AAATTACAGGATTTGAGAGGCAATGCCTAGTTAATAAATCAAATTTAAGTGACAGTCACATAATCTAATCTGCTAGCATGTGCACATGAAAAAACAGGCCTCTGCTGTGGATATTATGACCCTGGCTTCAGTGCAACTACATTCTTGCAACTTGGATATGACTTTGAGATGGAACTATGCCATCACATGCCATTTTCATTTACAGCATAAATTTCAACGAGTATGTCATTTGAAGCCATGTTTCATTTTTAAAATATTAAGTGGCTAATTTGAATGATTAGTCGCATATGACGAAGCAATAAAGTTGCTGTGGAAATTGTGGAACAATGAAACCATAGATGTTGTACATGTAGAAAGATCTATGCAGTCTGGGGTATGTATGGCTGTCCACATTTTCCATAAATATATAAAAACTGAAGTTGACATACCCCTATACCCCAACTGATGTATAGTCCTGTACCTCGATTGAGGTATAATACCCCGATCAACGTTTTATACCTCGATCAAGGTATTTTCCCCAACCTGTTCAACCTTAAATTTCAAATGAACCCAAAAATTCAGGCCACATCCGCAACCACACTGATTAATGTTTGATTAATGTAGAAATTAACCACGCAACTGCCGAGAATTCAGTTTATGACCCATCACTAAGATGTCATGTTGATATATTTCATCACAACAAGACAATACTAAATTCCTTTACTTTGAAGCTTGACTCACTGGTGGTGGGGGTGTTAACTTATTAGATCCCCCAGTTAGGTGGTTGAATTAGAATCACTGTACTTAAGGGCACCTTTGTTGCTGATCAGTTTCTATATTTTAAAGGAAATCGAGAATGCCATTTTGTAGAGCTGATTCTGATCTTAAATCTGTTGACTCATTCCAACCTGGAGATGTTCTATTGGAAGATAAAAAGCAGTGATGATATGCTGAACAGCTCAGTCACATTGTTGTAGATCGACATGTTCCCCCCCCCCTCCCCCTCCCCCTCCAACCCACAATCTTGTAACTGTCCTAAATGAATTTTCATTTTTTCCAGAGATCACCAAGCCACCAAGCCTTTTTCACACTTACAGCTGTGCAGCAAATAGTGGAACTCACATGCAAGGTTTGTTCAGCCAGCTCCTAATTACCAAATTATTGACTTGAGTACTTTAATTTTGTTTGATCATCGCTATATAGCTGAAATACTGATGAACGCGACATTAAACCTTAATTCTCTCTCCTAATAGTCAGCGCTTCTCCAATAATTGTAACAATGGACACCACCCGGTCAGAATGGAAGTCCGGTGTGGCCAGGCTGTTGCTGCCTTGCTGGGTCATTCCAGTTCCATTATCTTTATGATTTTGTGAGGACAAATTTCTAGCAAATCGCCTATTAATTTGCTGTATTAAGGTGTACTATTTTACTCTGATTGAGCTGTAATTAACCTTCTGGCAAGTTTGCTGTCTGATGGATGTCAATAACACCAGAATTACAATGCTCTCAAAGTTTGGCTCCAAATCGCCAGCTGTGATGAGGTTTAGCGCTCTAAATCACTTGGCCACCTCAGCTTCCACATAAGGCCATTGTTACTTAAATTTAATTAGTTGTTCAGCATGATCAGCCCTCATCTATATTTTGAGGGCAAATAATTAATATAGATGAGGGATTTACATTTTCATGAGTAAAATTTATTCATTTGCTTCATTTTTGTAGATAATGATGTGTATTTAAAAAATGAAGGCCATGCTAAACAACCAATTAAGTGACAATGGCCTAAGACATCTCATTCAGATATATTTTTCGGGAAGGCTGACATGCTTGTAGTTGTACATGTAGGTTGGATGAGTCTTCAGTATTATGTTCTTTCTTCATTCCAGGAGAGGATCTGTGTAGAAGATCTGTCAGCATTCAAACTGTGTTGACTGGTGAGGATATTGAAGCTGCTCTATCCAGCCCTCCAACAGAGCAGGTCAGGAGGAACGACTTTGTCAACTGGGTTACAAGGAATGATGTGTCAGTGCGACTGTTTACTGGATTACCTGGTGTTTCCATTCTGATGGGCATGCTGGCCATGCTCTTGCCTTACTGTGATAACCTTAAATATTGGAAAGGCCCACAAAGTGCCAAGAAAAAAAAGTATGAATTCACAGGAAACAAAAAACCTGGGCCCAACAGAATTTTGACCCCACTCCAAGAATTGTTATTGACACTAGTAAGAGTGCGCTTATGTTTACCGTATTCGATGTTATCATATTTGTTTGGTGTAAGTTCTACTGTTGCAAAGAGCTCTTTTACAACCTGGGTGAATTTTATGTATTTTGTCTTGTCCCCATTGCTTGTATGGCCCTCAAGGAAGAATATAAATGCATTCATGCCGCCTTCAATGAAAATAAAATTTCCCAAGACAAGGGTTATACTGGACTGCACAGAAGTGAAAGTTGAGATACCAAAGAAAAGTTCCTCTGCTCAGTATGTTATCTACAGTACATACAAAAGCCACACTACTTTCAAAGCTTTGCTTGGTATAAGCCCAAGTGGGGCATTCACATTTGTTTCAGATTTTTGGGGAGGGAACACCTCAGATAGATATATCACGGAGAATAGCGGAATATTGAATTTGTTGGAGGAAGGCGACGATGTGATGGCGGACAGAGGGTTCAATATCCGAGACCTGCTAACCATGAAAGGAGCAACTCTAAACATCCCTCCATTCACACGCAAATGTTCCAAATATCGAGGCAGAAGGTTGACCAGCAAGGAGATCCACAAAACACGTTTAATTTCTAAGGAGCGGGTACATGTCGAGAGGGCTATTGAACGTTTGAAGAACTTTCGAATTTTATCGAATGTGATGCCCTTGTCAATTCGACCTGTTTGCAACCAAATTCTGAAATTATGTTGCATACTTTGTAACTTCTATCCCCCTCTAAATAAGCGCTGACTATGCATTGCATTTAGTGCTACATGTATACGGTGTAACTTCTCTGGTCCAACAATGTTCTTGACCAGCCCAGCTGTCATGGTCCCAATATTCACTTCTCATTGATTGGAACCTCTGTAAACCGAACCATGCTGAAGTATTTGTCATTGCATATGGTACTGAAATATTGGTCGTTGGATACTAGAGTATTGATCATTGCATACTGAAGTATATTTCGAGTAAACATTTCACATTATATGATTGAAATACTTGGTTTCATCTTGTCTTTGACTAGTAGAGTGTCAAGTCTGAAGTACAACTTGAACCTGGGTTACATGTTATTTTAATTTTACACTTATTGTTTGTCTATAGATTGATCAGAAATCTGATTTCAATGTAAATAGACGCACAGTGAAACAGTAAACTTTGTTAATATGGATTATTTGTTTGCTTATACCAATTTTTGCTGCCTTTGCTTACATGTACATATTTATCAAAGGTATATAACCAAATCTACTTGACACTGCCTCTACCACAATCTCGAAGATTCATTGAAGACCATGTTCGGTCGAAATGTGACCTGTGTTGGGGTGGAAACTTCCATTTTGGAAAAAGTTTCCTGAAGTCAAGATTTATTTATTTTGTTGGATTTTGGGTTTGATTTCAGTTTTTTAAAGATCACTAATTATTGGTGATGAAAACACCACAATAAAAGAGGTTAACAACATACATGTATTAAAATCAGCAATGTGTGCTAATATCAGTTCTTTTAATGTTCACTCTTACCATGCTGTGAAAATTAACAACATGATGAACAAGTCATGACAGTACTGAAATAGAAAAGCTTTACATTTTCTACCAATTGTTCTTCAATTCATTTTTTGATTTACTGCATTTCTACAAAGATGTTACGGTACTATAAGTATCTACACTATACATTTAAGTTGTACAGTTTTGACGGCTGAATACATGTTTGTTCCATGGCATGGCTGGACCCGACTTGGTGTTTCATTTTTATTGGTCATACATGTACAGTGAAACCTGTATAATCCGACTGCTCGGGATCAAAATTTTGTGTCAGTTTTGACAGGGTTCTGATAATACAAAGGTCCAAATCAATGGTAAATTGGCCATTGGTATCAAGACAAATGCCAATCATATATAAAGGTTGGTTGGTTTATTCAGGTGTCGATTCAGACAGGTTTCACTGTATTTTTATTCTGAAATAGAGGGTCAGACAGTCACCCTGAAACTCGTTATCGTACATGTGTAGCTAGAAAGGCCTGATATAAGGAGTAATATTTACCAATATAAGGAGCATGCAATTGTTGATCCCCCCCCCCGCGAAAACATAATTGATTTTTCCATCGCAACAGTCACCCCACTGGGAACGCAGCCTATCGGAGATGGCTCAATTCCCATCTCCTACCAACAGCTGCAAACCCGGGAGCCCGAGGCAGCCCACCGCAGTAGTAGTATAAGACGAAATTCTGTCGAAAAAATGATGGTCTGTGGCAATGACGTCACGATGACGTCATATCCGGGTCAAAGGTCACTTTCGGTCACATGAAGAAAAGTGATCATCTCCTACTGCCCCGATGTGAATCCCCCGGAATGCATGTATGGTCTCCGACAATATCACCAGTACTATGCCCAGCATAAATGGTAAGTGGGGAACCCTCTCTGCAGAGCGCAATACACGAGGGTATTGCCACAAAAAAAAAAAATATGAAACCATGGGAAAGAAGACTTATAGTAATAAAGATAACCTATATGTGTTGTATGATGTAATGATGACGAATGTCAAGCGTATCGTGTCCAGTTTGCACAATGAAACAAACCTGGCGAATTTCAAGATGGTGGCTGCACACCGTTCGTCCTGCATATGATGACCGACAAATCTTGACTGGGTGAACCCTATGTGGGACAAATACCCTCACCGGGAATTTGTCCCACTGAGGGTTCGCCCAGTCAGAGTTGTCGTCCTTGTTTGTCATCATAAGTAGAACGAACGTTGTGCGCCGCCATCTTGAAATTTGCCATGTTTGTTTCATTGTGCAAACTGGACACGATACGCTCGACACTCGTCATCATTACATCATACAACACCTATAGGTTATCTTTATTACTATAAGTCTTCCTTCCCATGGTTTCATTTATTCTTTTTTGTGGCAATACCCTTGTGTATTGCGCTCTGTGGAGAGGGTTCTCCACTTACCATTTATGCTGGGCATAGTACTGGTGATATTGTTGGGGACCATACATGCATTCCGGGAGATTCACATTGGGGCAGTAGGAGGAGATCACTCTTCTTCACGTGACCGGAAGTGACCTTTGACCCGGAGGTGACCGGATGTGACCTCTAACCGGATATGACGTCATCATGACGTCATTGCCACCGACCATCATTTTTTCGACAGAATTTCGTCTTGTACTACTACTCACCACGCTGAATCAAACTGCCGGGTTGAGTGGGAGATGGCCCAGTCCAGCACGACCAGAGTGGGCGTGGCAATGGAGACCATGGGCCAGGGTAACAATTACATCAGTAATTTACGATGTCAATGACCCAAACATAGAGTTACTATGCAAAATTCTACAACATCTGACATCCCGAAACTTTTGTGTCAAAAAATAAACCTGGCCACTGCTTGGCAAACAAGTGAACGTACATGTGTAGAGGCTGAATAATGCCATACCATCGCCATATTCAATGAATTTTTGTAACAGTGTATCAAAAGCCCAGTACCCCACAAAATCTATAAATAGCTCTGATGTAATACAACAGGAATTTTGTCAAAGGCAATAAACACCTGGAAAATATACATGCACTTCAATGCAGCATGGCAGTAACATAAAAAGCTTATGCATGCCCCCATTGAACACTAAACAACCCTGCAAACTGTATTTGCCTTGACCGCCTTGAAATATCCTAAAATAGATGTGCGGACGCAGGGGTCGAAATTTACACCTGTCTACCTGTGTATGATAGGTAATTTTTGAAAGTGACAGGTAGAGAAATAAACTACCTGTCTCTATTGACAGGTAGCCAATAATTTTGTTTTGGTGTTCAAAATATATCAACGAAATTCATTCAAAACACCAGCTAATAAGTGCAAGTAAACAAGGTGTCATGAATTTATTAGTGTCTTGCAACATCTAAATTTGTCATTAATCTCGAGTTACATGTATGTGACAATTTCAACGATTGCATGTTCAGGTAATTCTTAAAGGTGACAGGTAAACATTTTGGTCACCTGTCTCGTATGACAGGTAAATTATTTTGAATATTTCGACCCCTGTCTGACGACGGCAAACTGTACCCTCCCCCAACTCCCTCTCTCTAATATTCTGGAAGCTGTTTCAGCAACTTTGGAAAGATTTTAGTTTTCCAGAAATTAGAAAGTTTGGGCTCCAATTCTTCCCAGAACAATTGGTCGAACAAAATTCTTTCCACAAGAATACCAGATTTCCGTGTATAGAACACAAAGTCACACCAGCTGCGTCCAGTCAAAGCTAACTGTCCTTGAATCTGAGTATACCATGGAGAATTGTGAGACAACTGACCGTTTCCCTGTACAAGATTGAAATGATAACGTGAAGCAAAAACATCATCAAAAGTGGAATCCTTGAATTTAAAACTACATTTAATCTCTAACTGTCCCTTCCCACAACTTCTACAGTTAACAAGTCCATCTGGGGTACCAGCCATGTAAGGTTTTGATTTGTGGATTACAAGACCACAGTCAAATGTGTGATGTTGTTTACAGATTTTCTTATATTTATCAATGTACAATTGCTTGGCAACTGCCTCATGTGTGCGTCCGAAGGCTAAAGCTGGAACATCTATTTCATCTGTGGACTTCCCCACAATTGTATCAACCAGTGATGACCCATGCTTGTGATGTGCTGCCTGGTGAAACAAGGATGCAGTGATGCGCCCTTTCCTCATACTGTGCCACAGTTCACTTTTATGCTGTGGGCGGGTTAGTTCTTCAATTTCAGTGAGCACATCTTCTGAAAAGCTTAAACCTTCAATACAGTTTTCCACAGATTTGGTCTGAAGAGATCCAACAATATCTATAACAGTTGGCAACAGTCGAACCTCTGGGTCCTCCCCAGCCAGAGTCTGCATAAACAGAGCAGATGGTAACTTCTCTTGACATAATGTATACACTCTTGATCGAATTTCATTCGGATCAATGTCAGTGCAACAGGGCTGATACTGATCGGTGCAGGGAATAGGTTGTGGTTTTGTTTTCCCCATATCAATATCCAGAACCAAAGATGGCCTGGATTCCTTGCGTGGTTTGTCCCAACGTTGAGAAATATCTGTACACGTCTCTGAATGGCGGTCTGCATGGCGATCATGGAAATCATGCAGTGCGAACAGCATTGCAACGACATGTTTGCACGTTCCATCTCCCCTGCAAAAATAAATGGATTCAATACTGTTAACTGGATATACATGTATAATATTTTAGGGTGAGGAATATTTTTAAGTTCAACATTTACATACAAAAGATCACCCTGACATGGACTACTCCATCACACCGCAAATCAACTCTCAGACAAGTCACAACTACCTACCTTTATGAATGCAGAGTACATTTACCCCCCCCCCCCCCCTCAGCCAGCTGATGTATTCGAACTACTTCTTGTATTACATACATATATATAGACAACTATTAATTGATAAATTTGTGACAGAACTATTTTCTTGGAAAACTGTGCAGAGTGGCGAGCCGGTCAGATTTGTGAAATTCCTACCCCCCCCCCCCACACACATACACACACAAATTGATGGCACTAATAAGTTTGTTATCTTGGGGACTACAATCAGTCCCAGATAAACAAACAAACGAGAAATCCATAAAATATTGAAACGGTCATCGGGGGTCGTACAGGGCCTGAACAAACTGAGAAGAACTATTGTCTATTGTATTGATTAAAGGTTAACTTACGCAACACAGGTGCACTCTGCTGAAACAATTGGGCCTCTCTTCTCTTGAAGAATCCATAAGTTGTATGGCTTTTCGCTCTGGCGGGTTTCCGGCACACTTGTCCCCTTCACGTACATATAACCTGGGATGGATGACACCTCGTGCAGTTTTACGTTGTCGATATGACCGTCACAAAATAATTTAAAACCATCATCCTCCCTGTAACGTTTCAATCGATCGCTGCTCCATTCGCATGTTTGAAACAAATAACAAAACAAATCTGGGTACTCCAGAGGTGGGAGTTTATGTAAATCAACAGCCCACTGTCCGTGCGTGATGTTATTGGGGTGTGGGATTTCTTTCCCATTCACCGTTCGCCGTACTTTACTCTGCTGAGGTGTGTCATCTGGTTGTACGATCACCGGTAAATTTAATTTGGAGGCCTGCTCTGCCAACTCAACTAACTCAGCTTTCCTATACTTTGAGGTTGTGACTCCACGTTCTTGCAAGAATTCCTTCAAGCTGACGACTGTGAAATTGTTGAAATTTCTCAAAGTACTATTCGAGTGCGGAACACTCAAATTTGCCGCCATCACGAAAATCTGTACCCCCAAACTGACGGCGCGAGACTGTTTCTTAACTTTTTTTGTAGAGAGCTCCTATCCGCGATCCGGGGTATTAAAAAATTTGTCTTATAAAGTATCACCAGCTTGGGGAGAGGTTAATCCCTTTATCTAATCCTCTTAATCCCCTGTTTTATGCTACCTTTAACAAGAAGCTGTCTGCCTCAATTATGGGAAGGGGGGAGTTATTAACATAGACAAATATATCATGGCTGAACAAGGAATTAATGTGTAATTAGGGCATTGATAATATTTTATACTTCACATAGAATAACCAATATCTTAGATGAAATTGGGTCCCTTCCTAGCATCTGATAGTGCTAATTAATTATAACACCAGCACATACAAGATACAAGGAAGGGCAGATGATCAGTAGATGAGCATGGATTAAAGTGGGGCCCTCCCTAATATCTGATAGTGCTAATCGATCGATAACACCAGCACATATAAGATACAAGGAAGGGGGGATGATCCGATATGAGCCTGGATGAAAGTGGGACCCTCCCTGGCATCTGATAGTGCTAATTGATTTATAACACCAGCACATACAAGATACAAGGAAGGGGAGATGATCAGAAGATGAGCCTGGATGAAAGTGGGGCCCTCCTTAGCATCTGATAGTGCTAATTGATTGATAACACCAGCACATACAAGATACAATGAATGGGAGACGATCCGATATGAGCCTGGATGAAAGATGAAACATTTATAAATAATGTTATTGTTTATTATTAAAACAAACCCGTTGTTACTTAATGCCACTTTCCCTCCATTTGGAGATCCACTGCAAACAAATTATCTCCCCTTAACGGTCCCCTGGATCGTCCGCTAGGTGGCGTGCTCTCCGCGCATGTCCCATTCTCTTTTTCTGTGCAACGGCAAGACCTGTTTATGACAAGGCCGAGCCAAGCGGGGAGGATGGGCGGGTAAATCAAACCGTAACAACGGGTTTGTTTTAATAATAAACAATAACATTATTTATAAATGTTTCATGTTTATGTCTTAAAACGACACCCGTTGTTACTTAATGCCAGACTCCCAACAGTGGGGGTTGGGTAGCCGGCCTTGTGGCTTGCTTTGGATTGAGCGGAGCACGCCCTGTTCTGATTTTGTAAATCTCATATGCCTAGTAATATCAAGATAATTCCCGTGTCGTATAGAAGCGTAGGGAACTCAAGGTATTACGAGTAGTGCGGTGAGTGGGGGAATGTATTCCGACCATCTGCCCGCATACCCGGCTAGATAATCAGATGCCATCGTGATGCCTTGAAGTCCCTTCGTCTCCGACGTGGTCTGTCTTCTATGCTTGCCGGATTGTCGGGATCTTGCTTGCATGAGCGGCGCCCCCCCTTTTTCCTGATAGGAATAGTGGATTATACACTGCAGTAGGTTCAGTGTAGCCATCCTATTGTCTGTATAGACCCGCCTGAAGATAGCATTCAGCGTGAGTTGAAGTGGCTCAGACGTCACGCTGGCTCTAATCTTGTGAGACGATGTCTTCATAAAGGAGTAGGAGCGTAGATGGCGAGTTGGTTAACCCAGACGGCAGTCTTCCTCCACCCATGTAATGATGATGAACTGTTAACGTCCGCTGATGGGTCTGTTAGAAGTGAAGAAGGAAGAAAGGCAGCTGGAACTCCTTTCTCAGTTGTATGAAGAGTGTCCCAAGCCTCCGACTGGATCTAAAAGCTCTTCTCCTCCAGCAGGTACACGAAATCTGTCAATGCTGGAAACTGGTACAGTCTCAGAATGTCTGGTCCTTGACGTGCGGAATTGTTCCAGACGACGAACTCCGGAGTTGGATGAAAAGATCTGGTTGAGCAATCTGTCATCCTGTCAAGGAACTGCATTCCACTGCGTAATGCTCTGATTGCGGAGTGAAGACTGTCATGGAGCTGTCCTGTAGAACAGAATCTTGACTACAGTTGATTAAACTGGCTCGAATGGTAGGCATAAGAATGCCCCAGTACCATATCCAACTCTTCTCGGGTAGTAACTGGCATGTTCGGTGAGGCTGTAGGCGAAGGTCATGGCAAGCCGAAACGCTGGAATCTGGTCGATTCCGTGGGTGAACTTGACAACTCTGGATGATGCTGAGGGATACCCCTGTATACTACTTGACTGGAATTCCATGTCCTGGTACAGCTTCTGAAGGAAAGATCAGCTGTTGCTGGAACAGAAGTAGTGTTGACCAGAGGCCCTCCAACATAGTACATCCTCCGGCCTTGAAGCGGCTGTACAGTAGATAGTAGCTTGCTGTTACTTCGGTTGCTGCGGGTCCCGGCGCCTCCATAGAAGAAAAATGATCTTCCGGTTGTAGTACCCTTGTAGGACTTGGAGGAAGTTGTCGGTGGTAACCCTGCAGTGATGTGAAACACATGGTGTTGTAACCAGGTATAGCTGATACTGTACTGCTAGGACCAGTGTAGATGTTTCCAGAGACTGGGATCTTGCTCCCCCCCAAACTTGACGCAGTTGACTACCTTCCAGGGGAAACCATCTTCCAACGTAGATATCCTTGAGGAAGATGATGCGTTGCTTGTCTGTCGTGGTACCCACGTGCCGGTCATCTGTTGCACGAGCAATGGACCGCTTAAACTGTGAATTCCGCATCGATGAATGTGAACTTCTCTGTCCTTAGATCCGGATCCGGCATCTTCACTCTGAAAGGCGGGCGAAGATGTTCCGGGATGAGCATCGTAAGATTGCTTGTACTTGCCCTCAGGTGTTGATGGTCCGACTGTCGGTGCAGGTTCCCTACTCCGTGAGAAAGTCAAAGATCCATCTTATGCTTCTTATCTGGATCCTGGACTACCCTGGCTATGGCTGTCAGGAACCAGTGATGTAATTCTGTATTGAGTCAACATCATGTCTTCTACAGCACAAGCTTGCTTCTGATGGAGTACAACTGCTGGCGACTTTGTGACGTTCAACAGTCTGTCAAGATCTAGGTCCGGCTTCGGGGCCTTGAACGGTAAGTTGTCTCCGTGAAGGATGTAGCCTTATACGGACCAGGTTCCAGGAGCGCCCTCTGAGCCCTGCACTGTCGATCCATGCTGACACACAAGTCGTCTGATGCCGGAGATGGTGGACATATAGGCAAAGCTTCTTCCTTAGACGGCTTAATCAGTCCGTAGAGAGATGCTGCTGTAAGCCTCCTCCATTACGGGTGATATCCGAAAGCTGGTCGGTAAGCTGCTTGCCTTCGCCAACCGCTAGTTTGGGCATTTCAGGAACCAACTCGTGTAATGCCGCTATCCTGGCCCTGAAGGAAATCTCTTCCTCGGTATTCCGTTCTACCTCCGCCCGAAGGATGGGGGTTGAAACCTGAGATGAGGATGCCGCAGAAGTGGAACGTCGTGCATGGTCCTCATCATCCGAGCCAGACTCAGCACTGCTAGAAGAATGGGGTCGAGTAATCTCCCGGGCCTCCGTTGCAGGAACCTCTTCCGTGGTGATGGTTGCTGTCGGAGGTATTTCTGGAACGGACGTCTGCCCGCTCCGCTCCGCGGGACGGCTCCGATCCATGGCTGCATCTCCAGATTTTTTCTTATCCCGATGCTCGGTCTTCTCTTGATGACCCGGGCTAGGGTGACGACGGGTATAAGCCCGATCTCCCGAATCCGTGCGCTGTAGCCGATGATGGGAAACCGGTGAACGACTCCTCTGCCGCCTGATGTAAGGTCGCTCTGGCGAGAAATCCCTGCAACGGCGCCTTCGAAGCTCTATATAAGATGAACGGGACCGTCGCCTCGTCCGGCACCTCTCCCAATCTTAATGTGGCACTAGGGATCGGCTTCGTCTACGAGATCTGTCTGCCGCAGTACCGGTATACGGTTCCGTGGAACGGGTATGACTTGAACTCGAAGCTGACCTAGGCCGTTCTTGCTGCTCCCGTTCCCCGTAAGTCCGTGTCCTGTAGGATGCGGAGTCCCGGCGATCTGTATAAGTCCGTTCTTCCTGGGTCCGTGACTTCTCAGATGTCCATGCTGTAACCCGCTCCGGGGTACGGCTCCGAGAACTGGTTCCAGGTTGAGGTTCCGTGGTACGGCTCTCTGTATAGGTCCGTCCAACGGCGTCTCTATGCTCTTTGTAGGCTTTAGGCTTCTGCAGCTCACGGCTTCTCTTTGTACGGTGATCCCGATCAGCTGTTTCCTTGTCGGGGTCCCGCTGTGATACCGGAGTCCGGTGACTTGGTCTTGATTTCCGGACTACCGTGGTCGATTCCTTCTGTGTCTCCGGGATACGGCTGTCCAAACTTGATCTTCCATCACCAGCGGAGGCTTGGAAGAACAGGAATCGATGTCAGATGAATCGGCCTGATCTGTACCTCTGCCAGGGCTATGACGTAGAGTCCTTCTCAGGTCAGCTGGTGCAGTCGCCGCAATTGAAGACTGGTCTAGCTGTACGTCGACCTCGCCTCTAGCAGGTGCTGTTTCCATAGGAACTGTGCCACTGGGCTGAATAACCGAGCTCGCCGAATTCGTGAAGTCCATGCCTTCATTCAACGAGAGATCGTCGAATAGGGCCTGATTAGCATAAGCTCTTTCTGTAGGTCCTTTCTTCGAGTCGAGGCCGGCAGCTCTCAGCAGAATGCTTCGCCTCTCTGTAGCATACCTGCGCCCGCAGTAAAAGAGGATGACTGTGCTTCCCGATGAAGCTTGCCGTGGAAGGTATCCATGGGGCAGAAGTCTGTACTTTGGCTCTAGTTGATCTCCAGACTTCTCCAATCCCGATGCTCCGTATATCCCGATGCTCCGGGATACGGTGATGGTTGATGTACGTGCGCTGCTCATCCATCTGTGCAACGTGCTTGTTGACGGGAAAAACGATGAACGGTTTCTTCCTCGTCTGGTGCAAAGTCGCTCCGGAGTATGGTCCCTGTAGTGACGATTCCGGTAGGCTGGACTGTGTGAAGCCATCCGATGAACGGACCTCTCCCAATGATGACGTTCGGGAATAGAATCTCGGCGCTGTAATGATGTACATCTTCGTCTACGAGATCCACTTCGCCGTATTACCGGAACAAGCCTCCGTTATACGGGTTAAAGTTGAGGTAGAAGCCGACTCACGGCATTCTAGTTGAGTCCGTTCTTCATAACTCCGTGCCCTCTTGGATGTAGAGTCCCGGGTATACGAAATCTGCTTGCCGTAATACCGGGACACGGCTCCGTTGTACGGGTAAAAGTTGAAGTAGAAGCTGACTGACAGTGCTCTAGTTGAGTCCCTTCTACATAGCTCAGAATCTTCTTGGATGTGGAGTCCCGGGTCTACGAGATCTGTTGCCGTAATATCAGGGTACAGCTCCGTTGTACGGCTCCGTAGCTCCGAGGTTCCGTGGTACGGCTCCATAGGCGGTTCCATGGTACGGGTCCAAGTTGAAAGTAGAAGCCGGCTCACGGCGTTCTAGCTGAGTCTGTTCTTTATAAGTCCGGGTCCTGTAGATGTGGAAAACCCGGTGATCTGTATAAGTCCGTTCCACTTGAGTCCGTGACTTGTCAGATGTATACACTCGGTGCGTTGGAAACATCCGTGCTGTAAACCGCTCCGTGGTATGGCTCTGGATATGCTTCCTTCCCGAGGTGCCGTGATACGGCTCTCTGTAAAGGGCCGTATATCGGAATCTGTAAACTTGTCCGTCTCACGGCGTCCCGTCTAGGGCTGTGACTTCTGTAACGGTGATCCCGGTAAACTGTATTCATGTCGGGGGTCCCGCTGTGGTGATGAAGTCCGTGGTCTTGATCTCCGAACTACCGTAGTCGAGTCCGTCTGTGTCTCCGGGATACGGCGTTCGTTGAACGGGTCCCTGCTAGAAGACTGTTCTTCGTTGGCTTGTGGAGACTTGGATAAACGGGAACTGTTATCCGGGACTCGGCTTGATCCGTGTCTGTGACGGGCCGTCTAGTAGAATCCGTGATCTGTTCAACCGATGCAGTCGCAGCAATCCGTATCGCCGTGCTTGGACTTGACTGGTCTGCACTTTGTCTTTTAAAAATCCCGTTGACTGTAAGACTGCGGCACTGGGCTGTATATATGGGCTTGCCGTTGTCGCTAAAGTTGAAACATCATTAGCGCTAAGTCGAAGATAAGGCCTGGTCAACTTTTGGTTTCTCAATAGGTCTTTTCTTCAACTGCCGGCTGCCCTGGATAGTTGACTACGTGTCGCCCAGCTAGAGTCATCCCAGTCTATACCTTCGGCACATGTAAATAGCCTATAGCATAATGTGCCCTGCATAAAAAGACAAAGAAGAAAATGTGAGTCTTTACGGAATAAACACTGACGATCAGATTCACATCTCATACAATTCTTGATACTGACTTACTTGACCAAAAAGAAACGATAAGTCGCTGGTAGGAAAAAACCTTCGTTACAGCCAAGTTGTAGAAGAAAACCTGCTTCTCCGCTGGACATCTGCCAGGTCAGTCACCAGAATTGAATACGTCGCCATAGGCTAGGTATGCCAGGTCACGTCGCCCCAGTCTGCACAATACACGGCATGTTACCTGGCTGTAACACACCTGTGCCCTGCACTAAAAACGAAGAAAAATGCAAGTCTTTAACTGGTTAAACTGACGACCTGATTCGTTCTTTTATTAAATCCTTTAGCTGTGCGACTGTGTAGGTTCATATAGAACTCACGGGAGATAAAAATAACCCTAGAGTGCGTCTAAAAACAATCCAAAGTTACTGTTTACAGGAGCTCTTCAAAAACAGGTCTAGCTAGCTAGACTGCAAAAGAAAAAGAGAATGGGACATGCGCGGAGAGCACGCCACCTAGCGGACGATCCAGGGGACCGTTAAGGGGAGATAATTTGTTTGCAGTGGATCTCCAAATGGAGGGAAAGTGGCATTAAGTAACAACGGGTGTCGTTTTAAGACATAAACTGGGACCCTCCCTAGCATCTGATAGTGCTAATTGATTGATAACACCAGCACATACAAGATACAAGGAAGAGTAGATGATCAGTAGGTTAGCCTGTATGAATGTGGGGGCCTCCCAAGCATCTGATAGTGCTAATTGATTTATAACACCAGCACATACAAGATACAAGGGAGGGGAGATGATCCGAAGATGAGCCTGGATGAAAGTGGGACCCTCCCTAGCATCTGGTGGTGCTAATTGATTGATAACACCAGCACACACAAGATGCAAGGAAGAGTAGATGATCAGTAGGTTAGCCTGTATGAATGTGAGGCCCTCTCAAGCATCTGATAGTGCTAGTTGATTGATAACACCAGCACATACAAGATACAAGGAAGGGGAGATGATCCGAAGATGAGCTTGGATGAAAGTGGGACCCTCCCTAGCATCTGATAGTGCTAATTGATTGATAACACCAGCACATACATGATATAAGGTAGGGAAGATGATCAGTAGATTAGCCTGTATGAATGTGGGGCCCTCCCTAGCATCTGATAGTGCTAATTGATTGATAACACCAGCACATACCAGATACAAGGAAGGGCAGATGATCAGTGAATTAGCCAGGATGAATTGATTGATAACACCAGCACATACAAGATACAAGGAAGGGGAGATTATCAGTATACAAGCCTGGATGAAAATTGGACCTTCCTAGCATCTGACTAATTGATTGATAACACCAGCACATACAAGATACAAGGAAGGGAATATGATCAGTAGATGAGCCATGGATACACCAGCAATGCTTATCGTGTGCTAGATTACCATTTATGATCCTGTCCGATAGGCCTGTAGTAGTGATTTTCCATTTACTGGATGTTGAGATTTTATAAGGGAGAGATGTCAGTCTGTGTTCTGTCACATGTCTCAGCTTGGTGGTGTTAGTTGTTTGAGCTTGTATTGACTTTTTGAGGAAAACTACTCATTGTCTGTCAATTAAGAAATTTGTCTTATAAAGTATCACCAGCTTGGGGAGAGGTTAATCCCTTTATCTAATCCTCTTAATCCCCTGTTTTATGCTACCTTTCACAAGAAGCTGTCTGCCTCAATTATGGGAAGGGGGGAGTTATTAATATAGACAAATATATCATGGCTGAACAAGGAATTAATGTGTAATTAGGGCATTTGATAATATTTTATACTTCACATAGAATAACCAATATCTTAGATGAAATTGGGTCCCTTCCTAGCATCTGATAGTGCTAATTAATTATAACACCAGCACATACAAGATACAAGGAAGGGCAGATGATCAGTAGATGACCATGGATTAAAGTGGGGCCCTCCCTAACATCTGATAGTGCTAATCGATCGATAACACCAGCACATACAAGATACGAGGAAGGGGGGATGATCAGTAGATTAGACTGTATGAATGTGGGTCCCTCCCTAGCATCTGATAGTGCTAAATGATTGATAACACCAGTACATACAATATACAAGGAAGGGCAGATGATCAGTAGATGAGAATGGATTAAAGTGGAGCCCTCCCTAACATCTGATAGTGCTAATTGATTGATAACACCAGCACATACAAGATACAAGGAAGGGCAGATGATCAGTGGATTAGCCAGGATGAAGGTGGGACCCTCCCTAGCATCTGATAGTGCTAATTGATTGATAACACCAGCACATACAACATACATGGAAGGGGAGATGATCCGATATGAGCTGGATGAAAGTGGGACCCTCCCTAGCATCTGATAGTGCTAATTGATTTATAACACCAGCACATACAAGATACAAGGAAGGGGAGATGATCAGAAGATGAGCCTGGATGAAAGTGGGGCCCTCCCTAGCATCTGATAATGCTAATTGATTGATAACACCAGCACATACAAGATACAAGGAAGGGGAGACGATCCGATATGAGCCTGGATGAAAGTGGGACCCTCCCTAGCATCTGATAGTGCTAATTGATTGATAACACCAGCACATACAAGATACAAGGAAGAGTAGATGATCAGTAGGTTAGCCTGTATGAATGTGGGGGCCTCCCAAGCATCTGATAGTGCTAATTGATTTATAACACCAGCACATACAAGATACAAGGGAGTGGAGATGATCCGAAGATGAACCTGGATGAAAGTGGGACCCTCCCTAGCATCTGGTAGTGCTAACTGATTGATAACACCAGCACACGCAAGATACAAGGAAGAGTAGATGATCAGTAGGTTAGCCTGTATGAATGTGAGGCCCTCTCAAGCATCTGATAGTGCTAATTGATTGATAACATCAGCACATACAAGATACAAGGAAGGGGAGATGATCCGAAGATGAGCTTGGATGAAAGTGGGACCCCCCCTAGCATCTGATAGTGCTAATTGATTGATAACACCAGCACATACATGATACAAGGAAGGGAAGATGATCAGTAGATTAGCCTGTATGAATGTGGGGCCCTCCCTAGCATCTGATAGTGCTAATTGATTGATAACACCAGCACATACCAGATACAAGGAAGGGCAGATGATCAGTGAATTAGCCAGGATGAAGGTGGGACCCTCCCCAGCATCTGATAGTGCTAATTGAGTGATAGCACCAGCACATACAAGGTACAAGGAAGGGAAGATGATCAGTAGATGAGCCATGAAGATTGAGGGCCCTTCCTAACATCTGATAGTGCTAATTGATTGATAACACCAGCACATACAAGATACAAGGAAGGGCAGATGATCAGTGAATTAGCCAGGATGAATTGATTGATAACACCAGCACATACAAGATACAAGGAAGGGGAGATTATCAGTATACAAGCCTGGATGAAAATTGGACCCTTCCTAGCATCTGATAGTGGTAATTGATTGATAACACCAGCCATACAAGATACAAGGAAGGGAATATGATCAGTAGATGAGCCATGGATACACCAGCAATGCTTATCGTGTGCTAGATTACCATTTATGATCCTGTCCGATAGGCCTGCAGTAGTGATTTTCCATTTACTGGATGTTGAGATTTTATAAGGGAGAGATGTCAGTCTGTGTTCTGTCACATGTCTCAGCTTGGTGGTGTTAGTTGTTTGAGCTTGTATTGACTTTTTGAGGAAAACTACTCATTGTCTGTCAATTAAAAAAATTGTCTTATAAATTATCACCAGCTTGGGGAGAGGTTAATCCCTTTATCTAATCCTCTTAATCCCCTGTTTTATGCTACCTTTCACAAGAAGCTGTCTGCCTCAATTATGGGAAGGTGGGAGTTATTAATATAGCCAAATATATCATGGCTGAACAAGGAATTAATGTGTAATTAGGGCATTTGATAATATTTTATACTTCACATAGAATAACCAATATCTTAGATGAAATTGGGTCCCTTCCTAGCATCTGATAGTGCTAATTAATTATAACACCAGCACATACAAGATACAAGGAAGGGCAGATGATCAGTAGATGAGCATGGATTAAAGTGGGGCCCTCCCTAACATCTGATAGTGCTAATCGATCGATAACACCAGCACATACAAGATACGAGGAAGGGGGGATGATCAGTAGATTAGACTGTATGAATGTGGGGCCCTCCCTAGCATCTAAATGATTGATAACACCAGTACATACAATATACAAGGAAGGGCAGATGATCAGTAGATGAGAATGGATTAAAGTGGGGCCCTCCCTAACATCTGATAGTGCTAATTGATTGATAACACCAGCACATACAAGATACAAGGAAGGGCAGATGATCAGTGGATTAGCCAGGATGAAGGTGGGACCCTCCCTAGCATCTGATAGTGCTAATTGATTGATAACACCAGCACATACAACATACATGGAAGGGGAGATGATCCGATATGAGCCTGGATGAAAGTGGGACCCTCCCTAGCATCTGATAGTGCTAATTGATTTATAACACCAGCACATACAAGATACAAGGAAGGGGAGATGATCAGAAGATGAGCCTGGATGAAAGTGGGGCCCTCCCTAGCATCTGATAGTGCTAATTGATTGATAACACCAGCACATACAAGATACAAGGAAGGGGAGACGATCCGATATGAGCCTGGATGAAAGTGGGACCCTCCCTAGCATCTGATAGTGCTAATTGATTGATAACACCAGCACATACAAGATACAAGGAAGAGTAGATGATCAGTAGGTTAGCCTGTATGAATGTGGGGGCCTCCCAAGCAACTGATAGTGCTAATTGATTTATAACACCAGCCCATACAAGATACAAGGGAGGGGAGATGATCCGAAGATGAGCCTGGATGAAAGTGGGACCCTCCCTAGCATGTGGTAGTGCTAACTGATTGATAACACCAGCACACACAAGATACAAGGAAGAGTAGATGATCAGTAGGTTAGCCTGTGACGTGAAACGTATAGTTGAAGGATTAAATCAATCGATTAGGTGGATTGATTCAGCTCAGAGTAGTACTTCTCGTTGTGTATTATAGTTGTATATGACGGATTGACAAGTTGAAGACTCTGATGAGTTGCTATTGGATTTATCCAAACTATGATATATACATGAAGACAATATAGTATACGTCTAGCACGTATGAACAACTGAATGCAACTGAATTGATATCGACAGTTAAGGCGTCTTAGTTTCCAACAGCACATGCAGTCTGGAACGTTACGCATAATAGAATCAGATTACGTTATCATAGCGTCATAAAGATATACCACAGACATGACGTCATTACGTTATAAGGTAGAACGTTATATTGACGACGTTACGGTATAATAGTATCCATTATTCTAGATGACGTTATTATAAAGTTCATGTTTGTCGATACTCGTCGACATTCTGGGGGCGCGAAAGATATACGTATTGTATACGTATTAAAGTCATTAACATGTTGACGTGTGAAGAAAATATGCGTAAAACAATAATATGCATTATTTGGCGCTAGCACAAATATCAGTTCATATATTTGTATGTCCAATACGTTCAATTACAGTTTAAGAACTTATGGCGTTAATAATACGAATTTTACGTATACTGTAGTATCAGTTTCATTAACTGATTAGTATCAAATGTCATTTTGTCCACCCTTTAATGCGTTCCTTAGCCTTGATGGCTGCAACTCGTTTTGGTCGAGTATCTACTGACGACACTAGTTTACTGTTATGTGTAACTTCTAAAGGAAACAGTTTCACTATCGGACGATTCGTTTGTCCTACACTTGTTCGAATTTTGGCTGAGCGAACAAGCCCATCATTACCCGTGTTCAGTTCCTCAACAACAGCTAATTTCCACATTACACGATGAGAATGATTTTCATGAATCTGGACAACATCACCGACTTGAATCACTTGATTGTTATTGCCAGATATACGGTGGAATTCCCTAAGGGAAGTTAGATATTCAAGTTTCCATCTGGACCAAAACCTTTGGATAAGTAATGCTTGTAGTTTGACTCGTTTGTTGATTGTAGTATGATCACCAAAGTCTGGTTCACGGAGTTCATCATTCTCAACGGGAGGATAAGGTAATGAAGTTATTCTTCTTCCGTATAGAATATGTGAAGGAGTCAAGGGTTCCGCATCTCCTATATCTGTAGACATATATGTAAGAGGTCTGTCGTTGATTACAGCTTCGATTTCAGTAACAATAGTTTGAAGCATTTCTAAACTGATGTGAGTTCGACCGAGAACCTTTTTCAGACAGTTCTTTGTCAGTCCTATTAGACGTTCCCACCAACCTCCATACCATGGTGCTCGTTTAGGTATGAATTGCCAATCTGTACCACGGTTGCTGAGTGACTGTTTCAGTGACGGAGATTGAAGCAAACGAGATACAGTTTCTGAAGCAGCTAGATAAGTTGATGCATTATCCGAAATCATAATCCTAGGTAGAGATTTACGGCTTACAAAACGTCGAAACGCTCGTAAGAAGGAATCTTCTCGGAGGTCGGGAACAACTTCCAGATGAACTGCTCTTGTCGATGCACACGTAAAGAGACATAGGTATGCCTTAGATTCGGATCCATCAGTGTTTGTAACGTATAATGCTCCAGTGAAATCTACTCCTGTAACACTGAATGGTGGTGATTCCTGTAATCTGATTTTCGGAAGAGGAGGTGGGTCCGGAGCCGAGTACGGTCTTCCGATAACTTTGCGGCAAGTTACACATCTGCGTAGTATCCGTTTGACACATTGTCGAATTGAAGGAATCCAGAATGTTTGACGGATAAGAGTCACTGTAGAATTCAGACCCGCATGTAATTGACTGACGTGGGCATCCATCACTATCAAGGTAGTAAGTTCATGATGGGTGGGTAACAGGTATGGGAATTTGGCTTCTTCTCTCACTGGCGCATTATGAATTCTCCCGCCGCAACGAATTGTTCCGTCTTTGTCGATGAATAATCTGAGTTGTCTTACAAGCTGAAGACGATTTGGACAGTCTGATCGCATACTGGCTATTTCTGCTTGGTACGATTTCTTCTGACAGTCCAATATCCATGTTTTCCCGGCAAGCTGCAAATCAGTAGTAGTTAGTGGACCTGACTTTCTCTTAGTTTTGGCAGACTTACAGTTGGAGATGAAACGTTGAACGTTTGCTGTGACGTGGAGCAAACGAGTGTAAGAACTGAAATTTTTAACATCAATCAATTTGTGTATACCTGTTGAATTCCGTGTTGATATTTCAGGAGATGACTTGACTTCGGACTCGTTAGGATCGGTAACTTCTATCGTCGACAGGGTCGTCACCTCTTCTGGATGCCATATGGGCCATTGAGTACTGTCACTGAGCCATTTTGGTCCGTTGAACCACAAAGTACTGTCTTTGAAATCTGTTGCTGTTATTCCACGTGTTAACAAATCGGCTGGGTTGGAATCTGTTGGACAATATCTCCAAGTATGTGACTGCGTCAGTTCGTGAATTTCCTTCACTCTGTTTGCGATGAAACATTTCTTGTGTTGTTTGGAAGATAGCAGCCAATGCAGAGTGATTTGACTGTCTGACCACAATGTAATATCTGTGGTGTCAATAACTGATATGACGTGGTTGGCTAAGCGCGATCCAACAACTGCAGCCATTAACTCTAGCTGGGGCAGAGTTATTTTCTTCAATGGAGCAACTCTGTTTTTGGCTATCACTAATCTGGTTTGGATTCCATCGGAAATGTAGACAGCTGCGCCGTATGCCTTCGGACTGGCATCACAAAAGACGTGTAATGAAATGTTTCCATCATGTTCGGTTTTGTCGAAGAAGTAGTGTCTTGGAATTTCCAATCCGGCAGCGTTATCTAAATCAGCCGCCAAATCAATCCAGGAAGATCGTATCTCTGTAGGTAAAGGTTCATCCCATCCAAATTTCTGTTCCCAAAGGAGTTGCATTAGAATTTTCGCTCGCACAGAAACTGGACTAAGAAACCCAAGAGGGTCGTACACCCTGGATGTTTGCTGTAAAATTTCGCGCTTGGTTATGATTGATTTCTGTACATCCGAGAGGTTGCGAGATGGATAAGATAGATGGTCCGTTTGTACATTCCATCTCATTCCGAGTATTTTGGTCTGTGCGTCTGTATCCAACACACCTTCTGAAGTGGCTAAATCACGAAGAGCCACACTGTTAGACGTCCACGAACGGAGATTGAAACTAGCTTTAGACATAAGTTGACGAGATTCTCGGAAGTAGTCTAAAGCGTCACTTTCTGTGGGAACGCTGGATAGAATGTTGTCGACATATAGATCTCGTTTCAATAACTGAGTAACTTGAGCGTCATTCTCATCCATGTGTTTCAATAGCGTTGCATTGAGGATAAACGGTGAACATGTTGCTCCGAATAAAACTGCCTTGAATCGATAGGTGCATAACGGACTATTTGGGTCGTCAGGATTTTCAAGCCATAGAAATCTGGTGACGTCACGATCTTGTTCATCTAAGCCGACGTGGAGAAATGCCTTTTCAATGTCGGTGGCCAATGCAAATTTGTTGAGTCGAAACCTCATTAGGATCGTTGTCAAACAATTTATATTTGGTGGGAAAGTTTGTAGACAGTCGTTGAGACTTGGATGAGCAGAAGATTGTCGACAACTACAATCATACACTATGCGAATCGGAGTTGTGGTTGAGTCTTTCTTGACCGCATGATGAGGGATATAGTGAACTGGATGATTTGGAGAAACGGTTGTGTCAACTTTCTCTATGAAGTCACGGCGTTCCTGGTCAGAAATAATTTCACCATATTTCTTGAGTAGACTCGTTTCTTGACTAAGTCTCTTTATTGTATTTTGTGTTCTCCGAAGTGTGACATTGTAGTTAGTAGGTAATGGAGGGTGATCATCTTTCCACGGTAATTTCGCCTGATACTGTCCATCACGCAAAATGATAGAGTTATCCTGATATGTCTCTAGGATATTCTTGGTGTTCTCATCTGATTCTCGGGTACTAATTCCGAGACCTTCCAATTCCCAGAAACGTTCCAGATTGAATTCTTCCATTTTATGGGAGGTTAGAATGTTTAGCACAGTTGATGAAAGGTTCTTGGATTCCTTTGAGAGTGGGCCCGAAAGTAAATATCCTATCTTGGATTCGACAGCGGTTGGACCATCTCCACGAATGACTTTATCCTGGACGATCTCCCAGTAGTAATCAACTCCAATTAGTAGTGAAATTTCGAATGTGTCCTCTTCCGTCACAGGATGTGCTAAACGTAAACCTTTGAGATACGCTAAATCACGTATTTGTTGTCGGAGTCGATTACTTAGAGGAACGGCAATCTCTGGAACGATCAAAACTTCTAATGGTAATTTCTCACCATTTTCCGTTTCAAGGTGGATTGTGGCTAACTTGAGATGGCGCACATTTTTATTAGTGTCACCAAATGTTGAAAGTGATATGGTATCAGTTCTAGTAGGAACCAGTTGAAGTTTCCTAGCGAGAGATTCTGTGATGAAGGATCGTTGCGCTCCTTCGTCGAAAAGAATGTTTGCAGTGGCTTGAATTTGTTCCAACCAGACAGGTGCTACAGCGGTTTTGAGTAAAACTCCCGTATATTGTTGCCCTGTGAAAGTTGCACTGTGGAGTATTGGAACGGAGGACTCTGCATCACTGTTTACTACGTTCACAGATGTGCCTGGTTCGGATGTGGAAAATTCCTTTGTTGTAATTGCAGATGGGTTAGAATTGGTTCTGCATAGACTTGTGTGGTGTTTCCGATGGCAATTACGGCAACTGTATTTCGAGCGACATTCTGATACTTGATGAGGTTTCAGACAATTGAAACACAATTTCTGTCGTCTGACTATTGACATGCGAGATTCATAATCAGGAACTCTGGTACAGTCATTTGATGAATGTGATTCCTCGCAAAACGTACATACCTTGGGTTTGAAGTCGTTGTTTACTTTCTTTGGTGGCTTGAGATGTGATTATGTCCCGGTGAAGAATGTCGCAGTGGTCGGAAGTATTTCAGTACCGGTACATTCGAATGTTGAGGGTTTTCGAACGATCTCAAGAATACTGACTTCGTGAAGTATAGCCTTCCTTAATTCGCTTAAAGTCCAGCTGATATTTCCGTGTTGTCGAGCAAGATTTTGCTTGATCTCATCTGGTAATTTTTCAAAGATTATCGGTATGAGTATTATCCCGAAAGTGTCCTGGTGTTGACCAAGAGCCTCTAATCCACGAATGTAAGATTCGAGTCTATCGTAATAGACTCACAAACTGTTAACATTGTTCCTTGGGCTTGGTAAATCTAGCATAGCTTGGATGTAGGCTTCCGTAATCTTATGGGGTTGTCCGAATCGCTCGGTGAGTAAATTAACAGCTTGTCTGTAGTTGGCGTTGGTAAGCGTAAATCCAGCGATGGACTGAGCGGCGTCATCCCGTAACAAGGTCTTCAGGTATCTGAACTTTTCTACATCTGATAATGTAGAGTTCAGATGTACAGTTGATTCGAAAGAATCCCAAAATGATTGCCACTGGAGAATATCTCCGCTGAATGTAGGGAGCGTAAGTTTCGGTAACTTATTCTGGACATGATTGAAATTCGATCGACTCTCCGAGTAATTCGTGTTGTGGTCCCTCTCATCGAAGTGTAGCAATTCTGGTGGTAAATTATCTCTTCTTCTTCTCTGTGTCGGCGGAGGTTGTTGATCTCTCTGAATTTTCAAGAACCCTTCCAGTTGCTTAATCTTTGTATTCAATGTCACGTTGTATTCAGTGGTTTGGGTGACTTCGTCCTCAATATCGCCGATATCAGACAACTCAACGATTTGTTCGTTAAATGTCTGTAGAAGTTTCCTTTTTTCGTATGACAGTTCCAGTATAGTAGATAAATGGCAGAAATCCACATTGGAAGGATTTCCTTGAACTTCCTCGTAGTTCCTCAGTAAATCTGCAACAGATCCGCGATGTGCTGCACGAACGGTTTTCAACTTGGTCAAATCCATCCTGGTCACGGCACCAAAATGACGTGAAACGTATAGTTGAAGGATTAAATCAATCGATTAGGTGGATTGATCCAGCTCAGAGTAGTATTTCTCGTTGTGTATTATAGTTGTATATGACGGATTGACAAGTTGAAGAATCTGATGAGTTGCTATTGGATTTATCCAAACTATGATATATACATGAAGACAATATAGTATACGTCTAGCACGTATGAACAACTGAATGCAACTGAATTGATATCGACAGTTAAAGCGTCTTAGTTTCCAACAGCACATGCAGTCTGGAACGTTACGCATAATAGAATCAGATTACGTTATCATAGCGTCATAAAGATATACCACAGACATGACGTCATTACGTTATAAGGTAGAACGTTATATTGACGACGTTACGGTATAATAGTATCCATTATTCTAGATGACGTTATTATAAAGTTCATGTTTGTCGATACTCGTCGACAGCCTGTATGAATGTGAGGCCCTCTCAAGCATCTGATAGTGCTAATTGATTGATAACACCAGCACATACAAGATACAAGGAAGGGGAGATGATCCGAAGATGAGCTTGGATGAAAGTGGGACCCTCCCTAGCATCTGATAGTGCTAATTGATTGATAACACCAGCACATACATGATACAAGGAAGGGAAGATGATCAGTAGATTAACCTGTATGAATGTGGGGCCCTCCCTAGCATCTGATAGTGCTAATTGATTGCTAACACCAGCACATACCAGATACAAGGAAGGGCAGATGATCAGTGAATTAGCCGGGATGAAGGTGGGACCCTCCCTAGCATCTGATAGTGCTAATTGATTGATAACACCAGCACATACAAGATACAAGTAAGGGGAGATCATCCGATATGAGCCTGGATGAAAGTGGGACCCTCCCTAGCATCTGATAGTGCTAATTGATTTATAACACCAGCACATACAAGATACAAGGAAGGGAGGATGATCCGATATGAGCCTGGATAAAAGTGGGACCCTCCCAAGCATCTGATAGTGCTAATTGATTGATAACACCAGCACATACAAGATACAAGGAAGGGCAGATGATCAGTAGATGAGCATGGCTTAAAGTGGGGCCCTCCCTAACATCTGATAGTGCTAATCGATCGATAACACCAGCACATACAAGATACGAGGAAGGGGGGATGATCAGTAGATTAGACTGTATGAATGTGGGGCCCTCCCTAGCATCTGATAGTGCTAATTGATTGATAACACCAGTACATACAATATACAAGGAAGGGCAGATGATCAGTAGATGAGCATGGATTAAAGTGGGGCCCTCCCTAACATCTGATAGTGCTAATTGATTTTTAACACCAGCACATACAAGATACAAGGAAGGGCAGATGATCAGTGGATTAGCCAGGATGAAGGTGGGACCCTCCCTAGCATCTGATAGTGCGAATTGATTGATAACACCAGCACATACAAGATACAAGGAAGGGGAGATGATCCGATATGAGCCTGGATGAAAGTGGGACCCTCCCTAGCATCTGATAGTGCTAATTGATTGATAACACCAGTACATACAATATACAAGGAAGAGCAGATGATCAGTAGATGAGCATGGATTAAAGTGGGGCCCTCCCTAACATCTGATAGTGCTAATTGATTGATAACACCAGCACATACAAGATACAAGGAAGGGCAGATGATCAGTAGATCAGCTAGGATGAAGGTGGGGCCCCCAGCATCTGATAGTGCTAATTGAGTGATAGCACCAGCACATACAAGGTACAAGGAAGGGAAGATGATCAGTAGATGAGCCATGGAGATTGAGGGCCCTTCCTAACATCTGATAGTGCTAATTGATTAATAACACCAGCACATACAAGATACAAGGAAGAGCAGATGATCAGTGAATTAGGCAGGATGAAGGTGGGACCCTCCCTAGCATCTGATAGTGCTAATTGATTGATAACACCAGCACATACAAGATACAAGTAAGGCAGATGATCGTAGTAGATGAGCATGGATTAGTGGGGCCTCCCTAGCATCTGATAGTGCTAATCGATCGATAACACCAGCACATACAAGATACAAGGAAGGGGGATGATCAGTAGATTAGACTGTATGAATGTGGGGCCCTCCCTAGCATCTGGATAGTGCTAATTGATTGATAACACCAGTACATACAATTACAAGGAAGGGCAGAAGATGAGCATGGATGAAATTGGGTCCCTTCCTAGCATCTGATAGTGCTAATTCATTATAACACCAGCACATACAAGATACAAGGAAGGGCAGATGATCAGTAGATGAGCATGGATTAAAGTGGGGCCCTCCGTAACATCTGATAGTGCTAATCGATCGATAACACCAGCACATATAAGATACAAGGAAGGGGGGATGATCCGATATGAGCCTGGATGAAAGTGGGATCCTCCCTGGCATCTGATAGTGCTAATTGATTTCTAACACCAGCACATACAAGATACAAGGAAGGGGAGATGATCAGAAGATGAGCCTGGATGAAAGTGGGGCCCTCCTTAGCATCTGATAGTGCTAATTGATTGATAACACCAGCACATACAAGATACAATGAATGGGAGACGATCCGATATGAGCCTGGATGAAAGTGGGACCCTCCCTAGCATCTGATAGTGCTAATTGATTGATAACACCAGCACATACAAGATACAAGGAAGAGTAGATGATCAGTAGGTTAGCCTGTATGAATGTGGGGGCCTCCCAAGCATCTGATAGTGCTAATTGATTTATAACACCAGCACATACAAGATACAAGGGAGGGGAGATGATCCGAAGATGAGCCTGGATGAAAGTGGGACCCTCCCTAGCATCTGGTGGTGCTAATTGGTTGATAACACCAGCACACACAAGATGCAAGTAAGAGTAGATGATCAGTAGGTTAGCCTGTATGAATGTGAGGCCCTCTCAAGCATCTGATAGTGCTAGTTGATTGATAACACCAGCACATACAAGATACAAGGAAGGGGAGATGATCCGAAGATGAGCTTGGATGAAAGTGGGACCCTCCCTAGCATCTGATAGTGCTAATTGATTGATAACACCAGCACATACATGATATACGGTAGGGAAGATGATCAGTAGATTAGCCTGTATGAATGTGGGGCCCTCCCTAGCATCTGATAGTGCTAATTGATTGATAACACCAGCACATACCAGATACAAGGAAGGGCAGATGATCAGTGAATTAGCCAGGATGAACTCATTGATAACACCAGCACATACAAGATACAAGGAAGGGGAGATTATCAGTAATCAAGCCTGGATGAAAATTGGACCCTTCCTAGCATCTGATAGTGCTAATTGATTGATAACACCAGCACATACAAGATACAAGGAAGGGAATATGATCAGTAGATGAGCCATGGATACACCAGCAATGCTTATCGTGTGCTAGATTACCATTTATGATCCTGTCCGATAGGCCTGTAGTAGTGATTTTCCATTTACTGGATGTTGAGATTTTATAAGGGAGAGATGTCAGTCTGTGTTCTGTCACATGTCTCAGCTTGGTGGTGTTAGTTGTTTGAGCTTGTATTGAGTTTTTGAGGAAAACTACTCATTGTCTGTCAATTAAGAAATTTGTCTTATAAAGTATCACCAGCTTGGGGAGAGGTTAATCCCTTTATCTAATCCTCTTAATCCCCTGTTTTATGCTACCTTTCACAAGAAGCTGTCTGCCTCAATTATGGGAAGGTGGGAGTTATTAATATAGACAAATATATCATGGCTGAACAAGGAATTAATGTGTAATTAGGGCATTTGATAATATTTTATACTTCACATAGAATAACCAATATCTTAGATGAAATTGGGTCCCTTCCTAGCATCTGATAGTGCTAATTAATTATAACACCAGCACATACAAGATACAAGGAAGGGCAGATGATCAGTAGATGACCATGGATTAAAGTGGGGCCCTCCCTAACATCTGATAGTGCTAATCGATCGATAACACCAGCACATACAAGATACGAGGAAGGGGGGATGATCAGTAGATTAGACTGTATGAATGTGGGTCCCTCCCTAGCATCTGATAGTGCTAAATGATTGATAACACCAGTACATACAATATACAAGGAAGGGCAGATGATCAGTAGATGAGAATGGATTAAAGTGGGACCCTCCCTAGCATCTGATAGTGCTAATTGATTGATAACACCAGCACATACAACATACATGGAAGGGGAGATGATCCGATATGAGCCTGGATGAAAGTGGGACCCTCCCTAGCATCTGATAGTGCTAATTGATTTATAACACCAGCACATACAAGATACAAGGAAGGGGAGATGATCAGAAGATGAGCCTGGATGAAAGTGGGGCCCTCCCTAGCATCTGATAATGCTAATTGATTGATAACACCAGCACATACAAGATACAAGGAAGGGGAGACGATCCGATATGAGCCTGGATGAAAGTGGGACCCTCCCTAGCATCTGATAGTGCTAATTGATTGATAACACCACCACATACAAGATACAAGGAAGAGTAGATGATCAGTAGGTTAGCCTGTATGAATGTGGGGGCCTCCCAAGCATCTGATAGTGCTAATTGATTTATAACACCAGCACATACAAGATACAAGGGAGTGGAGATGATCCGAAGATGAACCTGGATGAAAATGGGACCCTCCCTAGCATCTGGTAGTGCTAACTGATTGATAACACCAGCACACGCAAGATACAAGGAAGAGTAGATGATCAGTAGGTTAGCCTGTATGAATGTGAGGCCCTCTCAAGCATCTGATAGTGCTAATTGATTGATAACATCAGCACATACAAGATACAAGGAAGGGGAGATGATCCGAAGATGAGCTTGGATGAAAGTGGGACCCCCCCTAGCATCTGATAGTGCTAATTGATTGATAACACCAGCACATACATGATACAAGGAAGGGAAGATGATCAGTAGATTAACCTGTATGAATGTGGGGCCCTCCCTAGCATCTGATAGTGCTAATTGATTGATAACACCAGCACATACCAGATACAAGGAAGGGCAGATGATCAGTGAATTAGCCAGGATGAAGGTGGGACCCTCCCTAGCATCTGATAGTGCTAATTGAGTGATAGCACCAGCACATACAAGGTACAAGGAAGGGAAGATGATCAGTAGATGAGCCATGAAGATTGAGGGCCCTTCCTAACATCTGATAGTGCTAATTGATTGATAACACCAGCACATACAAGATACAAGGAAGGGCAGATGATCAGTGAATTAGCCAGGATGAATTGATTGATAACACCAGCACATACAAGATACAAGGAAGGGGAGATTATCAGTATACAAGCCTGGATGAAAATTGGACCCTTCCTAGCATCTGATAGTGGTAATTGATTGATAACACCAGCCATACAAGATACAAGGAAGGGAATATGATCAGTAGATGAGCCATGGATACACCAGCAATGCTTATCGTGTGCTAGATTACCATTTATGATCCTGTCCGATAGGCCTGCAGTAGTGATTTTCCATTTACTGGATGTTGAGATTTTATAAGGGAGAGATGTCAGTCTGTGTTCTGTCACATGTCTCAGCTTGGTGGTGTTAGTTGTTTGAGCTTGTATTGACTTTTTGAGGAAAACTACTCATTGTCTGTCAATTAAAAAAATTGTCTTATAAATTATCACCAGCTTGGGGAGAGGTTAATCCCTTTATCTAATCCTCTTAATCCCCTGTTTTATGCTACCTTTCACAAGAAGCTGTCTGCCTCAATTATGGGAAGGTGGGAGTTATTAATATAGCCAAATATATCATGGCTGAACAAGGAATTAATGTGTAATTAGGGCATTTGATAATATTTTATACTTCACATAGAATAACCAATATCTTAGATGAAATTGGGTCCCTTCCTAGCATCTGATAGTGCTAATTAATTATAACACCAGCACATACAAGATACAAGGAAGGGCAGATGATCAGTAGATGAGCATGGATTAAAGTGGGGCCCTCCCTAACATCTGATAGTGCTAATCGATCGATAACACCAGCACATACAAGATACGAGGAAGGGGGGATGATCAGTAGATTAGACTGTATGAATGTGGGGCCCTCCCTAGCATCTGATAGTGCTAAATGATTGATAACACCAGTACATACAATATACAAGGAAGGGCAGATGATCAGTAGATGAGAATGGATTAAAGTGGGGCCCTCCCTAACATCTGATAGTGCTAATTGATTGATAACACCAGCACATACAAGATACAAGGAAGGGCAGATGATCAGTGGATTAGCCAGGATGAAGGTGGGACCCTCCCTAGCATCTGATAGTGCTAATTGATTGATAACACCAGCACATACAACATACATGGAAGGGGAGATGATCCGATATGAGCCTGGATGAAAGTGGGACCCTCCCTAGCATCTGATAGTGCTAATTGATTTATAACACCAGCACATACAAGATACAAGGAAGGGGAGATGATCAGAAGATGAGCCTGGATGAAAGTGGGGCCCTCCCTAGCATCTGATAGTGCTAATTGATTGATAACACCAGCACATACAAGATACAAGGAAGGGGAGACGATCCGATATGAGCCTGGATAAAAGTGGGACCCTCCCTAGCATCTGATAGTGCTAATTGATTGATAACACCAGCACATACAAGATACAAGGAAGAGTAGATGATCAGTAGGTTAGCCTGTATGAATGTGGGGGCCTCCCAAGCAACTGATAGTGCTAATTGATTTATAACACCAGCCCATACAAGATACAAGGGAGGGGAGATGATCCGAAGATGAGCCTGGATGAAAGTGGGACCCTCCCTAGCATGTGGTAGTGCTAACTGATTGATAACACCAGCACACACAAGATACAAGGAAGAGTAGATGATCAGTAGGTTAGCCTGTGACGTGAAACGTATAGTTGAAGGATTAAATCAATCGATTAGGTGGATTGATTCAGCTCAGAGTAGTACTTCTCGTTGTGTATTATAGTTGTATATGACGGATTGACAAGTTGAAGACTCTGATGAGTTGCTATTGGATTTATCCAAACTATGATATATACATGAAGACAATATAGTATACGTCTAGCACGTATGAACAACTGAATGCAACTGAATTGATATCGACAGTTAAGGCGTCTTAGTTTCCAACAGCACATGCAGTCTGGAACGTTACGCATAATAGAATCAGATTACGTTATCATAGCGTCATAAAGATATACCACAGACATGACGTCATTACGTTATAAGGTAGAACGTTATATTGACGACGTTACGGTATAATAGTATCCATTATTCTAGATGACGTTATTATAAAGTTCATGTTTGTCGATACTCGTCGACATTCTGGGGGCGCGAAAGATATACGTATTGTATACGTATTAAAGTCATTAACATGTTGACGTGTGAAGAAAATATGCGTAAAACAATAATATGCATTATTTGGCGCTAGCACAAATATCAGTTCATATATTTGTATGTCCAATACGTTCAATTACAGTTCAAGAACTTATGGCGTTAATAATACGAATTTTACGTATACTGTAGTATCAGTTTCATTAACTGATTAGTATCAAATGTCATTTTGTCCACCCTTTAATGCGTTCCTTAGCCTTGATGGCTGCAACTCGTTTTGGTCGAGTATCTACTGACGACACTAGTTTACTGTTATGTGTAACTTCTAAAGGAAACAGTTTCACTATCGGACGATTCGTTTGTCCTACACTTGTTCGAATTTTGGCTGAGCGAACAAGCCCATCATTACCCGTGTTCAGTTCCTCAACAACAGCTAATTTCCACATTACACGATGAGAATGATTTTCATGAATCTGGACAACATCACCGACTTGAATCACTTGATTGTTATTGCCAGATATACGGTGGAATTCCCTAAGGGAAGTTAGATATTCAAGTTTCCATCTGGACCAAAACCTTTGGATAAGTAATGCTTGTAGTTTGACTCGTTTGTTGATTGTAGTATGATCACCAAAGTCTGGTTCACGGAGTTCATCATTCTCAACGGGAGGATAAGGTAATGAAGTTATTCTTCTTCCGTATAGAATATGTGAAGGAGTCAAGGGTTCCGCATCTCCTATATCTGTAGACATATATGTAAGAGGTCTGTCGTTGATTACAGCTTCGATTTCAGTAACAATAGTTTGAAGCATTTCTAAACTGATGTGAGTTCGACCGAGAACCTTTTTCAGACAGTTCTTTGTCAGTCCTATTAGACGTTCCCACCAACCTCCATACCATGGTGCTCGTTTAGGTATGAATTGCCAATCTGTACCACGGTTGCTGAGTGACTGTTTCAGTGACGGAGATTGAAGCAAACGAGATACAGTTTCTGAAGCAGCTAGATAAGTTGATGCATTATCCGAAATCATAATCCTAGGTAGAGATTTACGGCTTACAAAACGTCGAAACGCTCGTAAGAAGGAATCTTCTCGGAGGTCGGGAACAACTTCCAGATGAACTGCTCTTGTCGATGCACACGTAAAGAGACATAGGTATGCCTTAGATTCGGATCCATCAGTGTTTGTAACGTATAATGCTCCAGTGAAATCTACTCCTGTAACACTGAATGGTGGTGATTCCTGTAATCTGATTTTCGGAAGAGGAGGTGGGTCCGGAGCCGAGTACGGTCTTCCGATAACTTTGCGGCAAGTTACACATCTGCGTAGTATCCGTTTGACACATTGTCGAATTGAAGGAATCCAGAATGTTTGACGGATAAGAGTCACTGTAGAATTCAGACCCGCATGTAATTGACTGACGTGGGCATCCATCACTATCAAGGTAGTAAGTTCATGATGGGTGGGTAACAGGTATGGGAATTTGGCTTCTTCTCTCACTGGCGCATTATGAATTCTCCCGCCGCAACGAATTGTTCCGTCTTTGTCGATGAATAATCTGAGTTGTCTTACAAGCTGAAGACGATTTGGACAGTCTGATCGCATACTGGCTATTTCTGCTTGGTACGATTTCTTCTGACAGTCCAATATCCATGTTTTCCCGGCAAGCTGCAAATCAGTAGTAGTTAGTGGACCTGACTTTCTCTTAGTTTTGGCAGACTTACAGTTGGAGATGAAACGTTGAACGTTTGCTGTGACGTGGAGCAAACGAGTGTAAGAACTGAAATTTTTAACATCAATCAATTTGTGTATACCTGTTGAATTCCGTGTTGATATTTCAGGAGATGACTTGACTTCGGACTCGTTAGGATCGGTAACTTCTATCGTCGACAGGGTCTTCACCTCTTCTGGATGCCATATGGGCCATTGAGTACTGTCACTGAGCCATTTTGGTCCGTTGAACCACAAAGTACTGTCTTTGAAATCTGTTGCTGTTATTCCACGTGTTAACAAATCGGCTGGGTTGGAATCTGTTGGACAATATCTCCAAGTATGTGACTGCGTCAGTTCGTGAATTTCCTTCACTCTGTTTGCGATGAAACATTTCTTGTGTTGTTTGGAAGATAGCAGCCAATGCAGAGTGATTTGACTGTCTGACCACAATGTAATATCTGTGGTGTCAATAACTGACACGACGTGGTTGGCTAAGCGCGATCCAACAACTGCAGCCATTAACTCTAGCTGGGGCAGAGTTATTTTCTTCAATGGAGCAACTCTGTTTTTGGCTATCACTAATCTGATTTGGATTCCATCGGAAATGTAGACAGCTGCGCCGTATGCCTTTGGACTGGCATCACAAAAGACGTGTAGTGAAATGTTTCCATCATGTTCGGTTTTGTCGAAGAAGTAGTGTCTTGGAATTTCCAATCCGGCAGCGTTATCTAAATCAGCCGCCAAATCAATCCAGGAAGATCGTATCTCTGTAGGTAAAGGTTCATCCCATCCAAATTTCTGTTCCCAAAGGAGTTGCATTAGAATTTTCGCTCACACAGAAACTGGACTAAGAAACCCAAGAGGGTCGTACACCCTGGATGTTTGCTGTAAAATTTCGCGCTTGGTTATGATTGATTTCTGTACATCCGAGAGGTTGCGAGATGGATAAGATAGATGGTCCGTTTGTACATTCCATCTCATTCCGAGTATTTTGGTCTGTGCGTCTGTATCCAACACACCTTCTGAAGTGGCTAAATCACTAAGAACCACACTGTTAGACGTCCACGAACGGAGATTGAAACTAGCTTTAGACATAAGTTGACGAGATTCTCGGAAGTAGTCTAAAGCGTCACTTTCTGTGGGAACGCTGGATAAAATGTTGTCGACATATAGATCTCGTTTCAATAACTGAGTAACTTGAGCATCATTCTCATCCATGTGTTTCAATAGCGTTGCATTGAGGATAAACGGTGAACATGTTGCTCCGAATAAAACTGCCTTGAATCGATAGGTGCATAACGGACTATTTGGGTCGTCAGGATTTTCAAGCCATAGAAATCTGGTGACGTCACGATCTTGTTCATCTAAGCCGACGTGGAGAAATGCCTTCTCAATGTCGGTGGCCAATGCAAATTTGTTGAGTCGAAACCTCATTAGGATCGTTGTCAAACAATTTATATTTGGTGGGAAAGTTTGTAGACAGTCGTTGAGACTTGGATGAGCAGAAGATTGTCGACAACTACAATCATACACTATGCGAATCGGAGTTGTGGTTGAGTCTTTCTTGACCGCATGATGAGGGATATAGTGAACTGGATGATTTGGAGAAACGGTTGTGTCAACTTTCTCTATGAAGTCACGGCGTTCCTGGTCAGAAATAATTTCACCATATTTCTTGAGTAGACTCGTTTCTTGACTAAGTCTCTTTATTGTATTTTGTGTTCTCCGAAGTGTGACATTGTAGTTAGTAGGTAATGGAGGGTGATCATCTTTCCACGGCAATTTCGCCTGATACTGTCCATCACGCAAAATGATAGAGTTATCCTGATATGTCTCTAGGATATTCTTGGTGTTCTCATCTGATTCTCGGGTACTAATTCCGAGACCTTCCAATTCCCAGAAACGTTCCAGATTGAATTCTTCCATTTTATGGGAGGTTAGAATGTTTAGCACAGTTGATGAAAGGTTCTTGGATTCCTTTGAGAGTGGGCCCGAAAGTAAATATCCTATCTTGGATTCGACAGCGGTTGGACCATCTCCACGAATGACTTTATCCTGGACGATCTCCCAGTAGTAATCAACTCCAATTAGTAGTGAAATTTCGAATGTGTCCTCTTCCGTCACAGGATGTGCTAAACGTAAACCTTTGAGATACGCTAAATCACGTATTTGTTGTCGGAGTCCATTACTTAGAGGAACGGCAATCTCTGGAACGATCAAAACTTCTAATGGTAATTTCTCACCATTTCCCGTTTCAAGGTGGATTGTGGCTAACTTGAGATGGCGCACATTTTTATTAGTGTCACCAAATGTTGAAAGTGATATGGTATCAGTTCTAGTAGGAACCGGTTGAAGTTTCCTAGCGAGAGATTCTGTGATGAAGGATCGTTGCGCTCCTTCGTCGAAAAGAATGTTTGCAGTGGCTTGAATTTGTTCCAACCAGACAGGTGCTACAGCGGTTTTGAGTAAAACTCCCGTAGATTGTTGCCCTGTGAAAGTTGCACTGTGGAGTATTGGAACGAAGGACTCTGCATCACTGTTTACTACGTTCACAGATGTGCCTGGTTCGGATGTGGAAAATTCCTTTGCTGTAATTGCAGATGGGTTAGAATTGGTTCTGCATAGACTTGTGTGGTGTTTCCGATGGCAATTACGGCAACTGTATTTCGAGCGACATTCTGATACTTGATGAGGTTTCAGACAATTGAAACACAATTTCTGTCGTCTGACTATTGACATGCGAGATTCATAATCAGGAACTCTGGTACAGTCATTTGATGAATGTGATTCCTCGCAAAACGTACATACGTTGGGTTTGAAGTCGTTGTTTACTTTCTTTGGTGGCTTGAGATGTGATTTTGTCCCGGTGAAGAATGTCGCAGTGGTCGGAAGTATTTCAGTACCGGTACATTCGAATGTTGAGGGTTTTCGAACGATCTCAAGAATACTGACTTCGTGAAGTATAGCCTTCCTTAATTCGCTTAAAGTCCAGCTGATATTTCCGTGTTGTCGAGCAAGATTTTGCTTGATCTCATCTGGTAATTTTTCAAAGATTATCGGTATGAGTATTATCCCGAAAGTGTCCTGGTGTTGACCAAGAGCCTCTAATCCACGAATGTAAGATTCGAGTCTATCGTAATAGACTCGCAAACTGTTAACATTGTTCCTTGGGCTTGGTAAATCTAGCATAGCTTGGATGTAGGCTTCCGTAATCTTATGGGGTTGTCCGAATCGCTCGGTGAGTAAATTAACAGCTTGTCTGTAGTTGGCGTTGGCAAGCGTAAATCCAGCGATGGACTGAGCGGCGTCATCCCGTAACAAGGTCTTCAGGTATCTGAACTTTTCTACATCTGATAATGTAGAGTTCAGATGTACAGTTGATTCGAAAGAATCCCAAAATGATTGCCACTGGAGAATATCTCCGCTGAATGTAGGGAGCGTAAGTTTCGGCAACTTATTCTGGACATAATTGAAATTCGATCGACTCTCCGAGTGATTCGTGTTGTGGTCCCTCTCATCGAAGTGTAGCAATTCTGGTGGTAAATTATCTCTTCTTGTTCTCTGTGTCGGCGGAGGTTGTTGATCTCTCTGAATTTTCAAGAACCCTTCCAGTTGCTTAATCTTTGTATTCAATGTCACGTTGTATTCAGTGGTTTGGGTGACTTCGTCCTCAATATCGCCGATATCAGACAACTCAACGATTTGTTCGTTGAATGTCTGTAGAAGTTTCCTTTTTTCGTATGACAGTTCCAGTATAGTAGATAAATGGCAGAAATCCACATTGGAAGGATTTCCTTGAACTTCCTCGTAGTTCCTCAGTAAATCTGCAACAGATCCGCGATGTGCAGCACGAACGGTTTTCAACTTGGTCAAATCCATCCTGGTCACGGCACCAAAATGACGTGAAACGTATAGTTGAAGGATTAAATCAATCGATTAGGTGGATTGATTCAGCTCAGAGTAGTACTTCTCGTTGTGTATTATAGTTGTATATGACGGATTGACAAGTTGAAGAATCTGATGAGTTGCTATTGGATTTATCCAAACTATGATATATACATGAAGACAATATAGCATACGTCTAGCACGTATGAACAACTGAATGCAACTGAATTGATATCGACAGTTAAGGCGTCTTAGTTTCCAACAGCACATGCAGTCTGGAACGTTACGCATAATAGAATCAGATTACGTTATCATAGCGTCATAAAGATATACCACAGACATGACGTCATTACGTTATAAGGTAGAACGTTATATTGACGACGTTACGGTATAATAGTATCCATTATTCTAGATGACGTTATTATAAAGTTCATGTTTGTCGATACTCGTCGACAGCCTGTATGAATGTGAGGCCCTCTCAAGCATCTGATAGTGCTAATTGATTGATAACACCAGCACATACAAGATACAAGGAAGGGGAGATGATCCGAAGATGAGCTTGGATGAAAGTGGGACCCTCCCTAGCATCTGATAGTGCTAATTGATTGATAACACCAGCACATACATGATACAAGGAAGGGAAGATGATCAGTAGATTAGCCTGTATGAATGTGGGGCCCTCCCTAGCATCTGATAGTGCTAATTGATTGCTAACACCAGCACATACCAGATACAAGGAAGGGCAGATGATCAGTGAATTAGCCGGGATGAAGGTGGGACCCTCCCTAGCATCTGATAGTGCTAATTGATTGATAACACCAGCACATACAAGATACAAGTAAGGGGAGATCATCCGATATGAGCCTGGATGAAAGTGGGACCCTCCCTAGCATCTGATAGTGCTAATTGATTTATAACACCAGCACATACAAGATACAAGGAAGGGGGGATGATCCGATATGAGCCTGGATGAAAGTGGGACCCTCCCAAGCATCTGATGATGCTAATTGATTGATAACACCAGCACATACAAGATACAAGGAAGGGCAGATGATCAGTAGATGAGCATGGATTAAAGTTTGGGCCCTCCCTAGGATCTGATAGTGCTAATTGATTGATAACACCAGCACATACAAGATACAAGGAAGGGCAGATAATCAGTAGATCAGCTAGGATGAAGGTGGGGCCCCCAGCATCTGATAGTGCTAATTGAGTGATAGCACCAGCACATACAAGGTACAAGGAAGGGAAGATGATCAGTAGATGAGCCATGAAGATTGAGGGCCCTTCCTAACATCTGATAGTGCTAATTGATTGATAACACCAGTACATACAATATACAAGGAAGGGCAGATGATCAGTGGATTAGCCAGGATGAAGGTGGGACCCTCCCTAGCATCTGATAGTGCTAATTGATTGATAACACCAGCACATACAAGATACATGGAAGGGCAGATGATCCGATATGAGCCTGGATGAAAGTGGGACCCTCCCTAGCATCTGATAGTGCTAATTGATTTATAACACCAGCACATACAAGATACAAGGAAGGGGAGATGATCAGAAGATGAGCCTGGATGAAAGTGGGGCCCTCCCTAGCATCTGATAGTGCTAATTGATTGATAACACCAGCACATACAAGATACAAGGAAGGGGAGACGATCCGATATGAGCTTGGATGAAGGTGGGACCCTTCCAAGCATCTGATAGTGCTAATTGATTGATAACACCAGCACATACAACATTCAAGGAAGGGCAGATGATCAGTAGATGAGCCATG